>JAQFZK010000168.1:0-12697 GCA_034695905.1 Fridericia nemoralis | reverse complement strand
TATTGGATATCCTGTTCGAAAATCGCCAGGCGTAAGTTTTGGAAAAACAGTGCATCTAATAAAACAAAGAGATCAGCCAGGCCCCGGAACTTACGAACCACACACTATAAGTTCTAGTCCTAAATTTCAGTTTCACCGTCGGCAATTCACACAAAGGCCTGAAGTAAGCCCTGGTCCTTCTGATTATCTTCAGAAGCCAAAACATACAACTATTACAAAAACAATCACAAGCAGACGACGCAGCCTAAGTAGATTAGACACATCACTAGGACCAAGTCATTATTTCTCTGAAAGACCAAATATTGTCAAGAGTTTTCCAACCATCACTTTTGGCAAAAGGCATACTAAGCCTATTATTCACGAGAGTCCCGCACCTACAACATACCATACTGTGAGTCACAAACAACCAAAATCGTTTACTTTCAGTAAAAAGCCAAGCGAAAGACCCAAGAGTTTGTCGCCAAGTCCGACCCATTATTACAGTGAATCGAAAAGTGATTCACCGAAGTGGACATTTCTACCACGAAAAATGGAAAGTCGCCAGTCAGAAATCAAGACTAAATACCCTGTCCCGAAAATTTATCAGCCCCAAGTGCCGAAAACGGTTTCAAACTTTACATTTCACAGTCGCATTCCGGAAAGAATTACAAAGATAACGCCAGGTCCAGCCGATTACCCTCGTCACACTCAAAGGACTAGTCCATCATTCTCGATTAAGAGCAGAAGACATGCTCCTGAGGTGAAACGATACTCAGCACCACATTATAAAAGTCCAGACGTTCAACGTGCGGAAAAACATTTCCCTGCAATTTCCAACAGAAGAAGTAGATATGAAAAGTTGGTTTACAAAATTCCGGACAAATTAATTCATGTTGAGCGGCCTTCAGTCGGTCAATCTTTTACGGTTGAGAAACGTTCTAGATCCCTACAGGAAGTTCCGTCACCGAGCCCGGTACAATACCAGACGAAGCAGTTAAGCACAGGACCGAAATGGACGCATGGAGAAAGGATTACTAAACGCTATCCCGAATTCTCTCCAGGACCGGGATATTATGAATCTCACATCCCTAAAGAAAGTAAATCAGTAGTTATCATGGGAAGTCGACCAAGTCCTAGAATTATACGTAGCAGTACTGGTCCGACTTTCTACGAATCTAAAAAACCTCTGAAAACCAGTCCGACAACAGAAATTCGTAGTCGAAGAATTGAAGCAAGAAGCGAGTTGAGCCCAGGTCCAGCGGATTACCACTATGGACCAAAGACGAAAGTCCCAAAATGGACAATGCAGAGAAAACACACCGCATCTCGATTAGTAGAATCTCCAGGTCCAACCGACTACATTACAGATAATCGAAGTTTAGTCAAGGGATTTCCAGCTTTCAGCTTCGGTAAAAGCCCCGTTAAAAAGCCTGCTTATCAAAGTCCTGTTCAATATGATTCTCCGAAATTCGAATCCAAGATATCATCTCCATCATTCAGCTTTGGCAAGAAACGTCAACTACGTACCGAACGACTTTCACCAAGTCCAGAGCAGTATTACGTTGAGCGAAAGAGTGAGGCACCAAAATGGACATTCAGTTCTTCAAGACGACAGGTGGATCGTACGCCTCGCCCTGAAGCAAGGTTTCCTGAAAGTAACATTCGATTACCACAGAAGGTTGGACCCAGTATGGGGAAGAGAATTATTGTGAGGCCAAAACAAGAGCTTCCAAGTCCAGATAAATACTACCCCATTGTTCACAAAAATATTCCAACCTTTACAATGCGTCCAATACAGCCACAGAGAAGAAGGCAAGAAATACCTGGTCCGGCTGAGTACGACTACAGACCAAAGAAGCATGTTCCAGGTGTGAGGATGACTAGAAGAAGCAGCTTAAGTGTAATTGAAAGATCACCAGGGCCTGCTACATACAATACAGATGTAATCAGACGATTTCAAGCCTTTACTGTCGGAAAACCACGAGTTGTAAAAACTTTACAACAATCTCCAGGACCAGCTGAGTATCAACAAATCACTCAATCCAGACCTGGTCCAACCTTTGGAAAACGACCACTACGAGAAATTCAAAAATCATTTCCAAGTCCCGGTCAGTACCACACCGACTATGTTCCAAAGGGGAAAACAATGACGTTTGGTAAACGTTATATGAAAAGTCCACGCGAAATATCGCCGGGGCCTGGAACATATGAACAATTTTCGCCGAGAATCAGGCAATCGCTAGTCGTCAGACCAAATATCAAACCAAGGTTTGAAGAATTTAAACCAGGTCCAGGTACTTACGAAACAGTTGTTCCCAAACCGAGTAAAGCATTTAGAATACAGGGCAGAAAACCGGTTGTAGAAAAAGATGTCAGCCCCAGTCCTATGCAATATCATCCACAGCCAAGGACAAATGTTCCAAAGTGGACCATCCACAGACGACACAGTCTAAGTCAAATAGAGAAAGTACCGGGACCAAGTGACTACCAGTCTGTAATTCTGAAGCAAACTCCTTCATTCAGTATTGGAAAACGCCCAACAGAGAAAGTTCGCTACAGCAGCCCTGGACCAAGTGAGTATCAAATTTACAGACCGAAAAGTCAACGTCCAACGTTTACAGTAAGGGGAAGACCTAAAACTATTCCGGAACCCCAATCACCTGTTCCGGTACAATATCACACAGAGCACCAATATAGCGGGCCCAAGTGGTCCATGGGAACAAGAAAACCTCAGAGACATGTTACGCAACCTCTGGGTCCTGGACATTACGATCTTCCTAGTCCGCAACAAAAGACAACTAAATTTTTAACCGGTAGGCGATTCAGCGCACCAAGACATGATGAATTACCAAGTCCAGGATTTTGCTCACCAGAAATCGTAAAAACAAGTCCAAAATACACGTTTCAAAGGCAGAAATTGCGCCCCAGAGCAAGCAGTTCACCGGGTCCTGGTGATTATACTGCACCTATTAAAACATATGGACCCTCATGGTCAATGCCAAGAAGAACAAGAGTAAAAAAACTTTCACGTCAGCCTGAATTTACTTCGAGTAGCCCATTTACAGTCAGAGAGTCTCCATCTTATTCGATAGGCAGGCGTCGTATTGAAAAGCCTATCCACGACAGCCCTGGTCCTGCAGAATATCACACCACAATACCAACCAAACGCTCACCTATTACTTTTAACAGCAGCCCAAGATATAGAACTCAGACCGTGTCTCCAGGGCCAGGTCAATATTACAGCGAACAACCAAAGAAAAGTCCAACATGGACATTTCGCCCAAGAAAGATGAGAGATCATCCGCTGTCAACTCCAGGACCTGGATTTTATGAAATTAACCAACCAAAACCAAAGACATTTAGCTTGGGACAAAAACCAACGCCAAAGCCTAGAATAAGGGAGATTGGTCCTGGGTCATACCAGCCGTATGCAGATTCTCCAGGACCAACCTGGACATTTCGCCCAAGAAAGGTGAGAGATCATCCGCTGTCAACTCCAGGACCTGGATTTTATGAAATTAACAAACCAAAACCAAAAACATTTAGCTTGGGACAAAAACCAACGCCAAAGACCAGACTAAGGGAGATTGGTCCTGGGTCATACCAGCCGTATGCAGCTTCTCCAGGACCAACTTTCAGAATGGGAAGGAGGCAACCTGAGAAGTTCATTAAAACAGCTCCTGGTCCGTCAGACATTGCTCCACATCCTCGTCCAAGTGGCCCATCATGGACAATGCCTCGCCGACACAGCATAGCATCAGTGACTGAAACACCCGGCCCTGGCACTTACACTCCGCCCAGGAAAGTAGTCAAGGGGTTTTCCATCGGTCAGTATCCTAAAGAAAAACGCATATATCAATATTCGGAACCGCACACAGAAACAATTCGCAAGCCACCCGGAAAGTCATTTACGTTTGGAACAAAACGTGAGCCAATACTTTTCAGTAGCTCGCCAGGCCCAGGTCAATACAGCCATGAACCAGTACGAAAGGGAACACCATGGACAATGAAAAGACGTAGACCAGAAAAATACCCAGAAAATTTACCAGGGCCTGGATTCTATGAACCTTACAGTCCTCGAAGTCCTCAACCATCATTTAGCACGCACCGTACCGTTCGTCCTAAAATCAGACCGACGTATCCTGAGCCAGAACCGTACTATCCTAGCAGCCATACATCGAGGTTGCCACATGTTTTTCGCAGAAGTCCTCCAGTTAGAAGGCAGGACATGAGCCCTGGTCCAGGAGATTATCAACCATATGTAGCGAAACCTCGTAAGACAATCCCAGCCACTCGAAGACGTAGCCTACCACATATAATAGAACAACCGACAGCACCTGCTTACACTACCACTGATAACTACAGGGTAATAAAACGATATCCAGCGCTTACAATCGGGCATCGTAACATAGAAAAAGTTGTCTATAAGGTATCTGATGATGTTATGTATACCCAAAAAACTGTGCGAACCCCCAGAAAACACCCGACACACAGGACTGTGATAACACAAAGCTCACCCACACCAGTTAAGGAAGTACGAAGCCCACACTATTACCCAGTGGAAGAACCGCAACCGGTGCCGCAACGAAGAATTGTAAAGAAAACTGTCTACAAAGTACGCGTACCATCATCAAGACCACGATCTTACGAGCCCGAGAGGGTTCCCTTCATTTCACCCGTGGCTCGTCCAGTTGTACGAAAAACGACTGAACGCAGACCAAGAGAAACACATCCTGGACCAGAGTTCTATTCACCTCACAGCTTCGAAACTCAGCGCAAGTTTACAATCCGGCAAAAACTACAAGATAAACCTAGGTATGAAAGTCCGAGCCCAGCCAGCTATACTCAGCATCTGTCCAAAACTGGTCCAGCGTGGACATTAACTCGACGACACAGCATCCCTGAGAGAGAACCACTGGAACCGACAAGTGACTATTTCGCTGATAGTCGTACCGTCACGAAGCGCTATCCCGCGGTAACGATAGGAAAACGGGTAATCGAAAAAGTTGTGTATAGAAGTCCAGGTCCAGCATTTTATCACAAAGAGATAACAAGACAATCTCCTCGCGTATTGGTAAGAGATAGAGTCCCAAGGGCTCAGCAGGCTTCCCCAGTGCCACATTATTATGAAGTCAAAGAAAGACCTAGAGGTCCTCAATGGACTATGGGACAGCCCAGTATTAGTCATCCTAAAATACGCAAGCAGTCAGTGTCTCCAGTTTTTAGTGATTTGCGAATTCCAAAACCCCATGGTCCTTCATTTAGCATGGGCCCAAGGTTTTCTCCAGTAACATCTCGTGAACAACCTGGTCCAGCAGATTACACTCCGTACGAATTCAGACCAACCCCGAGGTACACAGTTCGTAAAGAAGTACCAGTTAAGAGACACGGCATCGTTCTTCAAAAACCTGTGTACAGACCTGAACCTGTAACACAACATTCATCGCAATTCATAAGACGGCGCTACAGCGTTCCTGAGATCAAAAGAGCTCCTAGTCCAGAAGTGTACAATGAGCCGAGCCAAACTATACGTAAGCATTATCCTGCTGTCACTGTAGGACGACGGATAATAGAAAAGGTAACCTATACAACACCCAGATTTGCAACACAACAACAGACTGTTACTAGGCGACAACCTCAGTATCCAGTAGAAGTAAGAACACCAAGACGTCCAATTGTGCCGCAATCTAGAAGAATTGAGAGAGAAAGTATACCGACTGTTCGTCAGACACAAAGACCTCAACCACGTCGTCAGCCTGTCTGGACAGAAAGACAGCCTACAGTACAGACAAGCAGAGTTCAAATGCCGGTTCAAACATACGATGAAAAACCTAGACAGGTGCCAACATTTACTATAGGACGTAGATATAAAGAAAGGAAGGTAGATGATTATCCTGCGCCTAGTTTGTATTCGCCAGTTAGTCATGAAGCTCAATCACGTTTCACAATTCAGAAGAGTCCTCGAGAGAGACGTATAGATAGGAGTCCCGGTCCAGCTGATTACATAACGTCAAGAAGACAAGTTCCAACAGTTCACATGCCTCGACGTTACAGTTTCGACGATACCAAAACACCCGGACCGGCACAGTACGCGACGTCTGAACGAAATGTAGCGGTGCAACGGTATCCGGCATTCACAATCGGTACGCGTCGTATTGAGAAAATACTGACCCAAACACCGAGTCCAGTTCATTACCAGAGTACGTTTGAAGAAAGAAAACCTGTCAGAAGAGTTGAGCACTATCAGAAAGCTCACAGTACTTCGCCGAGACCAGTGCAGTACAGGGAACAGGAAAGACCTAGAGAAATAAGACAGACAATACAAAGACCTCTTGTTGAAAGAAAGTACATAGTAACATCACCAGGACCAGGATCTTACGAACCTTCATCACCTTTAGTAGAAAGATCTAGATTTAGTATTGGACGAAGATTAAGCCCTAAGGTAATCTACGATCGACCTGGACCAACATCGTATACTCCACATAGGGTTAGAGAGTTTCCTCAATCTACCTGGAAGTTCAACAAGAGAACAGAACCGGTAATCGATAGACAACCAGGTCCGGCGGATTACCATCATCGTCCTGTAGAAACTTACAGACCATCCTGGAAAGTCAAGCGACCCCTAAGTAGTCGAGAAGTAGAAAGGAGGCCGCAACGAAAAGATTTTGCAATAGATGGGGTTAACATTGTGAAACGATATCCAGCAGTCACAGTGGGCAAACGTCATGCGGAGAAAATCGTGTACCAGAGAACAGAACCAGAGGTCGTCAAAAGAAGAACGTCAGAAAGAATACAGCCAAAGCCACAGTATGAAAAAATACAGTACGAACATTATGATAGACTGTCAAGCCCCGTTCAGCATTATACTCCACAGCCTCGACCTCAACCTCAACCGCGACGAGAAACGAGACAGCCACAAGCACAACGTCGTGATGTACCTCAACCTGTGTATGACCGTTACTATACGCCAACAGAAAAGAGGCCGCTGTTTCATATAGGACGCAGATTTAGTCCCAGGCCCAGGGAAAATTTCCCCAGTCCTACGAGTTACACACCTCATGAACCTAGGAGTATTCCGCAGTTTAAAATAAAACCTCATCGTCTACAAATAGAACCATCGACGAGTCCTGGTCCTGCAGACTATACTACAGTACGTAAACAACCTCGACCTAGAAGACGAAGTCTTCCAAGTTTGGAACGCATTCCGAAACCAATATACGAACAGCCTGAAGAAAGGAAAATTATCCAGAAGTACCCTGGATTTACAATTGGGAAACGGCAGGTTGAGAAAGTAATCTATGAAACTCCTAGACCTGTAGAACACCACAGACCAATCCCTCGGCCAAGAGGACCTGTATTTACTCCGGAAAGGCCTAGAAGACCCAGAAGCGTATCTCCTGAACCATTGTACACTGAGCGACATAGAACCGGTCCTCAGTGGACTATCGGGAAACGTCAAATCGAACGTCCGAGCCCTACACCCGGTCCTGGTATGTACGTTCCTGAATCCAAACCAAGGCATTCAAAGACAATTGGACGTAGATTGAGTCCAGTTTCTTTGCCCGAAAGTGTCGGTCCATCGTATTATTCACCATATAAGCCGGTTATCAAAAAACACACGATACCGAAAAGAATACGCCGCACACCGTTCAAAGAATCCCCTGAACCGACTGAGTATAGAACTACTACTACTACAAAGCATGGCCCATCATGGACTATGCAGAGAAGACCAAGTGTAAGCTCAACGTCTGAATCCATCTCCTACTACTCGGAAGTTCCGCAATATAACGTTATCAAATATCCAGCGTATACAGTTGGTACCAGACGAATTGAAAAGGTCATATACAAGATTGTAGAACCAACAGAACGTGAGGTTGTAAGACAAGAAAGGCACGGGGTGTTCAGACCAAAACAACCTTCAAGCTCTGCTTATTACAGCACAGATAGAGTGGTGAAGGGTAATAAATGGTCAATCGGAAGAAGAGATGTGGAAAGAGCATCACCTGTCTCACCAGGGCCAGGCTCATATGATACGTTTAGCAAATCACCAAGAACGCCTGGCGGGTCCTTTGGTCGAAAGTTCACCCCACGTGCGCCTGATACTCCTGGACCAGCTTACTATACTCCATATCCCATTACTATCAAACCTCTAACTTTCACAAAACGCAGACGTTTTTCAGAGCCCACCATAGAAAGAGTTCCAGAACCTGTGCCTGAACCTATACAACCAAAAGTTGTGAAACGTCAGATAATCAGAAGAGAAGTACGCAGAAGACCAGAACCCGCACCTGAGCCTGAGCCTGAGCCTGAGCCTGAGCCAGTTGAATACATAGAAATTCCAAGAGTGATTAGGAAGCAGCCAGCTTATACAGTGCGTCGTCGTCATATAGAGAGAATTGTTTCAACACCCGTTGTACAGGAGTACACACAGAGATATGAATATCGACCTGAACCTGAACCTGAACCTGAGCCTGAACCAGTTGAGTACATAGAAGAAATTCCAAGAGTTATTAGGAAGCAGCCAGCGTATACAGTTCGTCGTCGTCATATCGAAAGAGTTGTTTCGACAACTCCTGTTGTGCATGAGTATCAACCCGAACCCGTGGTTGTGCGTGCACCTCGTCGACGACGTATCGTGAAAGAATACCAACCGGAACCTGAACCAGAACCAGTGACGACTTACGAAGTACAAGAGGAAGTTGAACTCCCTGAAGTAGTTCGAAGGTATCCAGGCTATACAATTGGAACGCGCCGCGTTGAAAAGATTCAGTACACGAGATACCCGCCTCCCGTGGTGAGGCAAACTGTTGTTCGAAGGAAATCTAAACCTGTGCAGATTGAAACTCGCACCGAGCGTGTAGAATATACTCAACCAGAACCAGTTCAAGAAGTTGTAACGCATCGGTATCGTCCAAGAGTTATTGAACGAGTTGTTGAACCTGCACCAGTTAGAGTCCGCCAACAGCGAGTTGTCCGTGAAATTGTAGAAGAAGAAATTCCGCAGTATCACGAAGAAGAAGCACAGTACGAAGTTAGAAAGTATCCGGCTTATACCGTTGGTCAGAGGCGCATCGTGAAGGAAGTAATCACGACTCCGAGACCCAGGATACACAAGACTGTGATTGAACGGCCACGTAGACAACGTGTGGTGCGTCACGTACCGGTACCGGTTATAGAACAACGGCAAGAAGTCATCTACGAAAGACCGGTTCAACGAGTTAGCCGTAGATTGGAACCCCAGAGGTACGAGCCGGTTGTTGTAGACTATCCCATCTATCGCGAGCCTCGACGACAGGTTGTGGAAAGACGTTATCCAACTTATCCTGAACCTCGGCCACAAGTTGTGAAAAGACGAAGACCAATACAAGAACGTGTAGTCGTGGAACAGACTCGAAGATATCCAGATGTTTCACTAGGAAGGTTTTCAGAAAGGGAAACTGAACCGCAGCCTGTTGTGGAAGATCATTACGAAACACAGACGTCGCAGCGAGTAAGAAAATATCCAGCCTATACGATCGGCAAACGACATGTAGAAACAATAGTTTCTCAAGAGCCTCAGCCAGATGTGTATTATGAAACACGAAGAATAAAATCAAGGCCAAGGGTTGAAGTTAGACAACCGCTTTCTGAGCCAAAATTCGTTCGATTAGGGCACTACGATTTACCGGAGACTGTAGAAACAGTTGGCAGAAGATACAGCTTGCAAGAAATAGAGGAAAGTTCTGAACCAAGCAGTTATACTTCAGAACAGGAACAGATCATAAGGAAATATCCAGGGTATACAGTGGGCAGGCGGAGAATTGATAAGGAAGTTACGCAGATTCCAGGCAGAGAGATGCTTCGGATCACAAGACGTCCGCGAGACCATATAGTACGGGAGTATTACCCAGAGATATCTGATGACTCTGGCGTAGAAACGAGGCCTTATAGGCGACATAGTATTTCTGTGCTTGAAAATACAGAGGAAGCAGATGAAATTGTCAGACGGTATCCGGGTTATACCGTTGGGAGTCGACGTATAGATAAAGAAGTAACAACGCATCCACGTGTGATAGAGGAAACTACGCGCCGATATCACAGAGTACCTGATGAATATATAGGAGAAGGCTACGAACATCAGCAGCAGTACATCTCGGACGATGAAGAGCAGAATGAAATAGTGAGAACTTATCCCGGCTATACAATCGGTACCCGACGTGTACAGAAAGAAGTAATGACACAACCAGCTGTAATTGAATCAACTCGACGCATGCGGTATGGTGCACCGCGTCGCGTTTCAGACGAGGCAACTGAATTTGAAGATGATGGACAGTATTACTACCATTCTGATCAAGGCTATTATCCTCGAGAGCAGCTTGAGGACGACGATGATGTAAGACTTGAAAGAGTGCATGATCTAGCACCAAGAAGAGATGACAGAGCTGCACATCGTCGATTGAAGAGAACCATCTACATCCCACGTTTACCAATCGGCAGAAGATACAGCTTCGATGGCAACGACGTTGACTCGGAGTCGAGTGGTTACAATGAAGAAACAGAGTACGTCACTAGAACATATCCCGCCATGACGGTGAGAACTCGACGGGAGGACCGAGAAATATACAGAGGATCAGTGCCAGGTGGTTATAGACGAGTGCAGACTATTAGAGCGGCCTCGGCATCCAGTCTTCAGGAAGATGGTTATTTACAAGAGAGATATCTCGAAGAGCTTCCAATTCGTTCTCGACCCAAAAGAATGCGTGAAGCAAGACTGGTTAGACGATCCAGACGCGGATTTGGCTCGTATGGAAGTCAAACTAGAAACAGTCCAGGGTTCTACATGGGACGAAGAACATTTCCAAGGTACGATGATGGACTTCCAGGCCCTGGGGCTTATTCTATCCAGTCGCCGACAACTGGACCAAGGTTTTCATTTGGGCGAAGAATCCGGGAAAGAGACACCAGTCGAAGCCCAGGACCAGCAGCGTACACTTACACGGAAAGGAGCCATGGACCGGCTTGGTCGTTCCGACGAAATGAGTCATCCATAGATGGGACAAATAGCCCAGGACCTGGGGCGTATAACATCGAGTCAGGTTTTATTACCAGGCGCTCTCCTGCGTTTACCATTCAAGGCAGATCGAGAGAGCGAAGAGCTTCGTACAGCCCTGGTCCCGGAGCGTATCAGAGTTACCTACCGTCCGCCCCTGGTCCGGCATTTACGATTGGACAAAAATATCGCATTCCAGATTACCGACATTCGCCAGCACCGAATCGGTATAACGTCGAGGTCAACTACCACAGCCCGAGATGGTCTATTCAAGGCAGGAGAGAAGAGCGCCAACCATCGGGTGTTGGACCGGGTCAATATGATCCTCAATATAGGCACAGCATGCCACGCTTTACCATCGGTGAACGATTCAGAGCTTCTCAACGAGCAGCAGGCCCAGGCCCGGCTGATTACTATCCCACTGGTGAGCTGATTCCCAGTAGAAGATCCGTTGAGAGAAGACACAGCGTCGCGAACATGGAAGGCGATGACTTTACGAGAAGAATTCTACCGGCGTTCACGATTGTTCGCCGACGCGTTGATACGGAGACCTACAGAAGACCTCCCTCTGTGGAATATCAGACCATGGCGTCTGACAATCATCACACTACAACTGTGACGGAGTCAACGGGGCAGGAATGGCCAGCACTTGAGCGATACAAAGCTACAGTGGCGAGGTACAGGGCTGGATTATCTGACCGCCTTTCGGATGGAGAGCATTATGAGTATTCATCCAGACCAAAGAGAGGAGTTGCTGTATTAGGAAGATACGATGAAAATCACAAGAATGCCGAAGATTCGTATTATCATGCGTCAAATACAGGGCTTATAACCAACCAACAGCTGAGATCCTATAACACTGTGCTTGGTGCAGATACCAGTTCAATCCCGTTGAGTTCTCGCTACACTATCAAGAAAGTACAGAGGAATGCAGCATTTTCAAATGTAGGACATCCTACTCAATTTGAAGATGTCAATTTCCACAGACCGGCTGCCTATTCTACAAGCGATGTCGATTTCAGATTCCATGCAGGGCAGACTGGGATGAACTACAAACAGCAGACAGTACAAGATTTCCAAACAGCAGGCGTTAGGAAGCCAGCTCAAGGCAGTCACAATATTCATTCACTTTTGTCTCACCAGGGAGGTTGGACCATTGGAGGTAGAACAGCAAGGGCAGCCAGACCTTTTGTTTCGAGACCTCTCAGACATACACTGCTTGGGAACGGGCAACGAAGACTTATTTCACCGGAAGTCACTGAAGCTCCGGAGAAAACAATCCATGTTGGTGAAATCTCTCATGGTGCAGTGTTTGAGAACAAGTACCTGGAAGATTTCAACCTGGTGAATCCACGACCCTATCAAACGCGTACATACAGCGAGGAAATCGACGGCGGTAGACATCATTTTGCAGACAAATTAACAGGTATGTTTTCAACTCCTATGCGTATTCTTTACAAGACACAGTAGTTTGAATGATGTTGAATGAACAATAAATGCATCTGTGAAGGTCGCAGGTATCGACACATGATTTCAAATAAATTTGAAATCATTTGAGCCGTTTCGACATCTAGTATTCATAGAAATGTTAACAGGGCTTCAATGTAATACGAACTTGAATGATGCTCATACGCTTTAATGCCTTCTAGTTGCGGATCCACTGATCCAGGGGGGCGATTGGAGCGATCT
>JAQFZK010000167.1:0-12720 GCA_034695905.1 Fridericia nemoralis | reverse complement strand
CACACACAAACACACACACACACACACAAACACACACACACACTCGTTAGACACATTGAGACAACAAATCACTTCGTAGACCATTGCTGAATACATTAATTGAAAACAATCAAACAATATGTCACATATTGTAACTGAATAATATTGCTTGTTAGTCGACAGACATAAACTTGATGTCGAATAACTGTAAAATGCACTGAGACACACCAAAATAATACCTATAACTTTCACTAACTTTCTCGTCTTGCTCTTTCTCTACATGTTGTCTTTCTCTATACAGTATATCTATGATATACTTTATTATTCTATATTGAATATAAATATTAATTCAATAAGTATTGCGCAATTTGTAACGTTACAATTAATACAGACTTGATTATAAAACTACCCAACACCTGATTGAAGCATATCACAATATGTGCGTAATCAAAAGTACATGAAGCAAAGTAAACAGTCAGAAAATAACAAAAGTAACACATTTTTCAATACCGCTTTACATTGGTCTTTAGAAACGAATATAGAAATTGTAAATATTGCTTACGACAAATATTTAAATGCGAATCTTTATGGACCGAATCGAAGCGCAAAATTATTCAACAAAATAGTAAATTCCGTCAAATCTCGAAAGACTTTTAGTACAACTAACAGCCGTTGTAATTGGTATAGTACTGAAAATCCTAGGCCAATGTATATCATATAAAGTACAAATGCAACAATGGAATAAAATTACAATAGTCCTTACATCAACAACTTTTAAACAATATACAATAGATAGATCTGTGTGATGAACTGCTTTTAATTACACAATCACTAGTGCAACAGTGTTATACTTCTACTTCACCCTTATTTGGGTAATAGGAAACATAGTGTCTGTCACTATTCAACATACATACAAATATTCCAGACTCATAACTAGACAGTTTTAAAATGTTCATACCCATCTCTTTTAATAAAGATGTCTACTGCAGAAGTGAAAAATGGCAGATTCGGCGTACAAAAACAACCACTATTTACTTAACGTGAACATTTTTCTGTAGGTTTTTGAATTTTGTTTTATTTTAAAGCTTTAATTACCTCCTAAAAGTCCTGATGATGATTTTAAAAAGTTCTCAGACATTTTTAAAGTGGTCACTAGCCAAATTCTAATGACTCAATCGCTATCAGCAGTTTTACAAGAACATTACAAAACATTTGAGCTGAAGCTATAAACTCAAATAAAAGTTAAATAGAGTCTATATGCATTACATCATGTCATGTTTAACCAACAAGTAGTACAGGTAGCAACATCCATCATGGTTACACAACAAAATCACCGTGGTTATGAAACAAAACCATACAGCTTATATATCAAACCATCATGGTTAATGAAATCACTATCACGAACTAAAAATAACGTAACAAAATACAACCACTTATCTAAATTCATTACACACTAAATACTTATCTTACGTAATAATCAATAAGTAAAAGAGAACAACAATTTAACAACTGCCACCACAGCAAAACATTATTGTGCTATCGATGTCTTCAGTGAAAGATCATAAATGTAATGAATTGCACACAAAGGACATTGCAGTGTTGTAACTTTCACAACAATAAATATCACATAGTGAAGTATAGGGCAATTATACAGAAACAAAGTATATTCAGTGCTGGACTTTTCAACAAATCAAGTTCTGTATCCGCTTCACGCAACAATTCCGAGAAAATAATTACCAATGACATAATATTGCGAGAATGAACCCGAGATAAATTAAATAACAAACGAAATAATAAAATGTTTGAGAAAAAGTTTATGTGCTCAGTACCAGGTCTTTCTAGGTGTATTTATACATCTTTTGCCTTGCTATAAAACGTTCAATTTTAAAGCTTACAAGTTTAATGAATCATTACTTTCAGCTCAGGAATTAAAATCAACATTACTTTTTAAATAATAAGATACCATATAATAAAAAAACTAACTGAAACACAAATTCAAACTAATACATAGACACGAGGGTGACATATTGACTATTACTTAACAGTAGCAAGTCAAGAACTATATGCTAAGGAAGCATGGCCAGATCTTCACAGTTAACATCCTTAAATGTAGCATCACCCTTTTTGCATTCTGTTTCAACTAATCGCATTATCAAACTGCCATGTGTACTTTAAGGCAGTTCTGTCAGGGAGATCTACTGTGAACAACATTGATGTATTTTGTTGTAAGCTCAAAATATATAAGCCATTTCTCGCAGCATCAAAAATTGACAATGATTGCTTTAAATTTAAAATGAAATTACTTTAAACTGCAATTCAAAAGCAACACGAGCCATAAGATACTATCCAACACAACTGAATTCTTAAATATAGACAAAATAACACACTTACTGCTAATATTAATATAACACTGCATGTAACTACAAACTATCAACTCTGTAAACATAAATAATTGCACTTCAATAAATATTTGCAATATTCTATAGCACTAATACGATGAAAAGAAAGCTAATGACATGGCACTTTGAGGCTGCCAAACGAATGTACATATTAGATCTGTATTTGTTTTGCCGCAATATGTTATCTCAGCATGTTTCTGTCTGTATCTGTGTGTATCTGTCAGTATCTGGCTGATGCCACTGGTTTTGCTACCATACACAAGAATAGACTTTGCACAAGTAGAAATATAACCAATATACCTCTGCAACAACTTCTACCAAACAAAAAAATCAGTCACTTTACAGGTAACTCTCATTGAATTAAATATTATCCCACACTTCTTACTACAGCATACAAAATCCAACCACATTTCTTGAAAGACTCCCTCATGCCTTTACTAACTGCAATTTACAATCGTATACAGAGGCTCGAAGCTAACAATTCGCTAAGTAAAAATAAAGAAGCTGCACATAAAGATTAGACGATTTGCGTTTATTGAAATGCTGCTGCTAGGTGACGACGCTGAGATGGAATGAGACTTCAGTGAAGCGGCGGGAAGTCGCTCAACAGTGATCCTTGCAGTACGGACGACCTCTGAGATGGAATGAGACTTCAGTGAAGCGGCGGGAAGTCGCTCAACAGTGATCCTTGCAATACGGACGACCTCCTCGGTTGAAGAATCCGACTGACTCGAGGTTTATCTTACACGTCTGACAGTTGTCACAGGCAATAACAGAAAAGCCATTAAGTATTGTCGTCTTCGTAAAAGTAAACAAATAATCAATTATAAAAATGTCTGTGTTAAGGTTAATTTAGGGTTAGGGTTAGTTTAGGGTTAGGGGCTGACTTATGGTTAGGTTTAGGATTAGGGTCAGGTTTTAGGGTTAGGGTTAAAGATAGGGTCGGGTTTTAACAGTCTGAAGTAACTGGAACTATTTTTGTATTCATCCGCCTCATTCCTGTATATTTAACAATTGACTAAAGCACGAAAATACAGCAATCCCTAATGGATAGTCAACACCAGAATACAGTCAAGTATCTAAACACAGTTGTTAAAGGGAACAAATTTGCTTACTTTCGTCAGTTATATTTCAAAAATCAATGCACTTGTTATGCTCATTGATAATTACCGATTTCTTTTGTACAACAACGTACAGGGGTGTCATCTTTCTGATGTACAGCATACTATGAATCAAATTTTAAAATTATTTTGTATATTTTTAATAATATAATTTGCATGTTTAGAGTCAACAGACAAAAAGTTCTGTCAAAATAATTTAAGATCAGAATTATAAACGATATTGCCATTCACTACTAATTAGACCGAGAAATCGTTAAAGACTGTAAAGAATAAATCATAATGAAAATTAAAATAACTCAAATTTAAATTTGATAACAGTCCTGAAATAAATTTAAAACCATTTATTAAAAGAGATTTATTTATTATTATATCAATGAAAACGCTACTACGACAAAGTTAAATTAAATATTAATTTAATTTAATTTCACTTGAGAATTTTGTTAAGTTTGCATAGCCAATCAGTGAAAGATTATAATCACAAAATTCCAAAACTGTTGAAGATGAAAAATTGTTAGAAAATGAACTATTAATCTCATTAGATTTCTCAATAATTTTTATTCACGATACAGAATTTAGACATTAGTAAAGGTGACATACGGCGCATTTAAAGCACTCCGAGTGCCAGTTCTGTCCAATGGCTTCGATCCACTGGTCACCGGGCTCTATGGGGAACTCACAGGAGCAGCACTTCGTTTGAAACAACAAAGCCCAGTCTGTGTGTGTGACACATAACACAGTGTTACATTTTCACCAATTAACTTTGTCACCTCCACAAAACAAACAAGTATTATGTACTTTCTACATAATATATCAGGTGACTAGCAACAAAATATATATCAGGACAAAAGAACAAAACACTCTGAAGACCAGCAACATTCCATAATCATAATCAGATAATTATGTGATTGGTATCAAAAGGAAACTTCTTTAATTTGTATCAAATTTTTATTCACACAAACAGAAAGTATTTGTAGTTTTCTCCACATTGCAGCAGGCAGATAATTAGAAATAAAAAGTCATCGTCATCGCTTATCTTCTGTTTTCCTTATTACCATCACTATTAACATGATAACGAAAGATGATTCCTATGCTAGCGAAAGTCGGGAGACCAAATCTCAGGTGCAGTGCAGGCCAACCCGAGAATTTCTCCAGTGCATCTGCACCATTGAGACGCTTTTCCAAAAACCAAATGAAGATTTAATTGAAGCAAAAATTTTATCCTGTATACCCTGAATGCGCAACAAACTTCAGGACTTAACTCCACAAGTATTTGCTTCTAATCACCTTCTACGATATGCAAAAAGCACATCGTGTACTATATTCTCACTTGTCCTAATCTCACACTCGCAAGGCGATATAATATAATTATACAGTTGCCAGAAATCTAATGTAAAACAACAGTAAATAGCTAAGTGGGCCCCTATTCATTTATTACTTATCAATTTATGTAAATTATTTATATTTATTACATGTCAATTTATGTAAATTATCATATCACAACTCCACCACATGTCTGTAAAAAATATTGAAAACCTACCAACACAAAATTAAAAACCCTTATACTGAATCAATTATAATTTCTAAGAAAAATAAATCAAAATATTTTATGTTGAAAATAATCAATTCACAGTGATAACAATTAAATAACCTTTGTCACAATACGGCTGTCCCTGATTGAGATGAAAAACTCCGCCTTTTATCGGCTTGAAACATTTTGTGCACTTGAAGCAATGAGGATGAAAAGATTTCCCTATGGCCTTGACAACATCCTAATGACAGCAATAACAAAAAACACAATAACACACTATCAAAATAGATAGCATTAATTGCTTGTCACAAAAACGTACTAGGACAATGTGCCTCAGCTTAAAACAATACTAAATAACCTGACATCATCAACGTTTTACGTCCGTTTTCCATGCTTGTACGGGTTAGACGTTTTCTCAAACAACTCCATGTTTTTTGGGGGGTTTTGTAGCAATGTTTTATGCCGGATGCCCTTCCAGACGCAACCCGTACCGGGTAGTGTTTTTTTGATCAGGTGACACCATCACCACCAGGCACCTGTGGCTTCGGGTGCCGCGTTTCAAGGCATGCCATGGACATGCCGTGGCTCAACTCAACTGGAGGAGGCAATAATATAAAAATAATATGACAATTGTATAAAAATATTACAAGAAACATAACATTAAGTTTTTACATAGTAAATTTTGCAATTATTGTTTCTGATAAATTCAAATGATCTAATTAATAATAGTTACACAAATACATTAAGTTAATAAATATTTTTATACATGTGTTTAAGTGTAAATGCATGTGAAATTCGAACGTTGTGCATACAATAAGTTAAATCAGTCACTTGCAAGGTACAAATGTTTTACATAAATTCTGAATACTTTTCAAAGCGTAGAAAATTCTTCTAACTGCTGCACACATTAGCCACAGCGCCTACTCCTTATTTATATGTGATTGGATTCAGTCAATGACAAGCTCAATATTTATTATACTGGAAATATACGATGAATACTCAGAATATATTCTGAGTTTTTTCGCTGAACTATATGATGAATATACTCACAAAATATATTCGTGAGCGACCATCTACTTGTAAATTAATTTAATTGACAGCTGAGCACTGCTAGCCCTTAATAGCAAGCATTGAACAAGTAGTGTTATGTAAAAAAGATTCTATTGGTAGGCTTATAATCTAGATTAAAGATTTGTGAACATTCTGGGTAAAATTGTCGTCGACATCGGGTAGATTCTCATTTGCCCAACACCCACATGACCTTGACTATTATATCTAACGGCTACGGAAACAGTGCACACAACTATAAATCACAATAATTTACATGCATGTGTAATGCAATGCATGTAAATGAGAATCTGTAGCAGACCGAGCTGATGGGCAGGTCACAGGCTGAACAGCGTGGAGCAAAGTAGAGCTCATAGTCTTTCTCACAGAACAACTGTCCATCCTCCTCCACAAAGCCAATGTTGACGAGAGACTGGCCACACGAAGGATTGGAGCACACAAAGTGGGCACGGCACCATATCTTGTCCATAGCTGTCATGTACTGACCACTGTAGTACACACATAGATATGTTCACACAGACGTACACATGTACTACACATGCACACACAGACATAAACATGTACACATGTACACACATACATAAACATGTCCACTTGTACACTGAGATATGTACACTGAGATATCAAACGTCTCACACATGCAATCATATACATTACACAAATATGCATACACATCAAACACGTATCGATACTGCTCAATGTGTATATTCACAGGTATCATATTCATTTTTTAAGAAAATTAATTAAAACGTAGCTTCTCATTCGTGCACTATATGTATCTTTTAAAACTGCATTCATAATTAGGACTAAAAATTATGTCAACTAGAAATAAACAGTTAAGAGTGAGCCAAAAAGGATTACATAACAACACCCTACAAATCTGTTGTAACAGTGAACTTACATGATCTTCGGTTTGCAGACATTACAGATAGGAACAAAACTTACATGATCTTCTGTTTGCAGACATTACAGATAGGAACATTGGTCGCGTCCTTCAGTCCAGCGAGCTGGCGTTGCATTACAATCTCTGAGACAGAGGGACCAACAGAGCTCCCAGCTGTAGACTGATTGCCAGCTGTCACAGCAGCTGGGATTGCAGCAGGTGGCCGAGGAGCTGTTGGCCGAGTAGCTGCTGGAGGGGCAGGAGCTGGAGGAGCAGCAGCAGTAGCTGGGGCACGGTAGGGTGTAGCCTTGTAAGCACTGCTCGGTGTCGGTGCAGTTTTGTTCAGCTGACTGGTGGAACTCACTGAACTCACTGAACCCACTGAACCCACTGAACCTGTGGGTCTGGTCACTGTGGGGCGAACTGTCGCCGGTACGTCTGTTACTCTGGAACATACACACGAACATGTATGAACAATTCAAACTAACGTGGTCAATTTATAACAAATTGGCTAATCCATAATCAAACTGAATAAAATAATTATGAATGACTGACAAATAATAATTACTGAATGAATAAAAAAGTTAAGAGCCACACATTATATAAACAATTAGTAATGAATTAATAAATATTTAATAAATGAATACTAAATTAAGAATTGCTCATTCAATTGCTATGTAAAAATTGAAAGCAAAATATCATCCAGTCACACAGTTGTACCAGGTTTCAGGGTGTTTTTCAACAATTGGGTGCGGGGAAGGGTTTAACATTTTTCATCAAAAGTGTCTCAGGCCAAAGTAGTTGGTTTTTGCAGACACTTGCTCGATTAGGCAGTTGCACACCTCTCTAATCCTACCAAGATTGAGTGATGATGTGCAGTAAGAAATGTCGGTAGTTTCTTTACTCAATGGTAGGTTGAAAAGATAAGAATTGCTGCCATATTGATATTACTGCTCAAACGAGCCACTTTGGAACAACTCAGCCTAAGAACCTAACTGTTGTACTGGATTAATTCATGGCCAGCAGTAAATGTACAACATAGAAATAAAAGTAGTCCTACTTGCAAAACTACCATATATTTATACATGAAAACTACATGTAAACATCTAGAAATATACTACACTTAATTGTAAGTTATATACAAATAAAATACACACAATACAAAAAAACATCAATTAAACTGCAGCAAAACAATGAAATAAACTTAGACTACTAAAAACTAAGTAAAGTATAAAATAAACAATTCAAAAGCCATCAATCAACATGAAAACCATAATCTGAACATTATTTTAATTTGACATTCATTGAATAACATGAATATCATAAACCGCACACACTATAATCTACATGTAAGTGTACAATCCACATGTAAATGAACAAACAAAATCTAAATGTACAATCTACACGTGTGTAAATGTACAATCGACATGTTTGTAAATGTACAATCTACACATATATATAAATGTACAATGTACACTGAGATTGTACAGTATGTAAATTTACCATCTACACATACATAAATGTTCAATCTACATGTACATGTACAATCTAAAAATAAATGTACAATACACATATATACACAGATACATACAGGCACTGTTTCTCGAGCAGGCTGTGCAGCTTCGACTGAGTGGGCCCTGACTTGAGCTCGGCCCCTGTCAGCGGACTGACCGGGAGAGCCTTCCCTGAATCCAGGTCTCTGACCAGTTGACACGTCGACGATGGAGTGTATTTGACACCGGGCGATGCAGCATTCAGCAAAGGACTCTTCAGGGCAACGCCTGGACTCCGACCTCCCTCCAAGTGATGACTTGATCCGTAGTTGAGCTGAGGGGAACCGAGTCCATTCGTGCTCTCCTTTACGGGGGTGTCATAGATGGTGGTCGTTGTGGGAAACAGGGGAACTTCTGATTTGTTAGGTGACGAGGATTTAGTTTGATTTTCTCTGCGAAGATAAACCAAACTTTTTACTTAAAGTATTATAACTTAATGCATAAAGTATATATACCTACTGACTAATTTAATGTGGATTTAAAATAGTAATTCATTGTATTTTGCACACTTAAAGCTGATTAAATTCATTGAGGTGTAGGTTTGTACGATGGGTATATAGGTTTAGCTCCTAACTTAGTCAGATTCACACAATTTACTTTTCTAAATCAATAATCAGATCCATATAATTTATTTGTCTAAAATTTCTAAATGGATAATTTTCGAAGTAGTTCATTTTAAAAATTATTAACGTTATACCACTTAAATCTTTCATGAGTCTATTTCATCCTAGATACTTTCACTATGCCTAAAAATCTCATAATCGCTCAACAGCTTAATAAATATAGGTACTCTACTGGATCTCCATCAACTCTTGATTACTATAACATAGTAAATACTCAATCACCTTTAAGAGTCCTATCGTACTTCAGCCATTAAACGACCTATATTGTAAATTAACACGCACACTAGAGAGTGTGCAGAATTTTTTACTATAAAACAAAACTATTATCCACATAAAGGAGTGATTAAACAGTAAGAAGACATTATATACTTTGAGTAAATCAGCGTTTCAAAAATATGATGTGATCAAACTTTGAACTTTAATCAATATAATAATATTACTAAAAGTGCATTCAGAACTTTGTAATTTTTAAACATTCTACAACACCATAAAAATATGTTATCTATACAAGTTCAACTCATACTACCACATCCTAAAAGGCAGACAAAAGGCAGCAAAAGAAAGAATTCTGATTAATTAAATTATTATGATCAATTTTCTAACGACACAGCATTGATGTGATGCAGCCAGCTACTAAACTCTACATATCTCAATAAGTAACATTGTAATTAAAGAATCAAATCTATCATTATTCATTACATAAGTACCGTTTTAACTAATAAATAAAGTTTTCCCTTAAAAGGAGTCAAAGAAGGACACCTGACTGAGATAGGCATATAGACAGCTGACAAACCTGTCAACAGTTAACTGAATGCTGTTCTCTCCTCGTATGATCAAATCCTGTGCATCTTTGTGCTTCAGTCCTGACGTCATCGTTCCATTGATGTGTGTGATGACATCTCCAATAAGCAAACCACACCTCGCCGCGACGCTTCCAGGATTTATCTACATTGAAATATTATAACAACTACGCTAGATAAAAGTAAAGATTTTTATATTTTTAAAAAGGATACATGCTTTCAATGAAATGTCAAAAATACTGAAAGAAATCACAGTTAGTGTTACAGAAGCTTGCCTTGGATTTATGTAACTATAGAGATTGTGCATTTAAATACCTTTATGAAAATAGTGCGCAACAACACTATACCTAGACCACAAATTAAACAGATTACAAATAAATAATTTAAACTAAATATACTACTAAGACCCGAACAGGAATAACCGAAATCAAGCAGAAGGTAGTGACCTTCAAAACTAATACAGTATCGCAAAAGCTCAAAAGCTTGGACTTTTGGGGAGTAATAGGAACCCACAATATCAAGACCAAGAGAGAGTAAAAAAAAAATAACATGACCAAGAAAGCAAACTACATCTATAATCCAGACTCAGCCAGTGACCTGACAAACTACAATGAAGATAATGATCTACAGACCAAGATCACAACCAGTCAAGTGATCCATGAGGCCAAGGCAGTCTTTCACAATAAAAAGACCGAGACAGTCATCCGCAAGATCAAATTTACGACCGACAGTAAAGCATGTCTAACTCGAGTCTTAAAATATGAAAGTATTCTGAGACGCACTGCCTACCCTGGTTTATAGCTTAATAATTCAGTTAGTGCATTCATCGGCACTAGCAAATAGTGAATTACAATGGAAAAAACTAGCAAGAACAAAAAGTGAATGCACTGAAAGTCTGTAAGAAATAAAAACATTTGACATATATTATATGATACATACCTAATAACAAAATTTATATAGTCACATGTTTAAAAATCAACTTCCCCCCCCCCCCCACAAAAATTAATTAACTGCATTGCATTAATAACAAACATATACTAACATTGTATACGATAACATTCAGCTAATTACAATTATTTAAAGCATGCAAGACTACATTTAGTTATATCTGACTTAACAATATTTGAGTTGTGACATCTCTTGTAATGTCTACCTATATGCCGACTTTTATCTGGTAAGGTATACGGTAATGTAACGGCATCTATATGGTATGAAAGCCGTTAGTTAACCAAAAGTCTAAGAAGTATGTATTATTCCCCAGAAAATGTATATTTTCAACTTTTGATAAACACACTATAAAAATGTATGCGTCACTATTACCACGATAATATTACCTTTACTTTTTTAAATTTATGTTGTTACTGTAAATTTTGTGCTGAACACGTCTGAAAACAAAATTGATGAGTTATGGAGATTTATGGCTAATACTTTGAATTCTGAAGAGTATGTTAAGTTGTTTGCTAAATACAGTATCTCCAACAGTAATACCTTACAAAATTAAACAATAAGTTGACATATATATTCATTTGAAAATTAACCTGAATCTATCCGTAACTTTTTTATTTACATGTGAACACTGAATATTCATTGCAATTTGCTGATAAGGAACTCTTTATATATATTTGCATTTACTTGATTTTTGATTGTCTTTGTGCTGCCATCTGGTGAATGAAATGTTAAAGTCATACATACATATCGGGGTCTGGAATTATACAGGAGAATACATCTTTTTCCTATGGAGCACCAAGGCTATAGGTTGCGTAATGGACCAGGTACTACAGTATAAATGTATTCCACGATTTATTTTGATTTGACACGTTTTTATTCTAGTTTTAAAAGAATGCAAAAATATATTTTAGTTGTTATTGTACAGCGTTGAATTTCAATCAAATGTAACAATTACTTTGCTCTCTCCAAAATAATTTATACACAACGTATAAGTTTATACAGTATCTGGATATCAGAGGAGTTGAAGAGCTTAACGCATCACCTATAGTTGTAGAGTCTGAAAAAGACAAAAATTAATGGCGAGAAACTTGTCCGTGTGGAACTCCTTCACTCAAGCATAAAAACACTATCAAATATGCAACTAGGCTTGCAATTAAAAACTTATATAGTGCCGATGTCAAGTAACAGGACTTTCTGGTAAGAAACTGTTTTGTCCGCTATATTTAAATAGGGATTAAATTTTTTATTAAATGCAAATTTGTATGCAATTCCTACACGAAATAACATATAACATCAAATAACAAATAACATATACCTCTGTTCAGTTCTAAACTTATACGTTTGTCTTTGACGTTTGATTTATTGATGTTCCTAATGTTGTAGGCAATTGAGAATAGAAGTATACATTGCATGCCTTCAGATTTGTTACACTTCCAGACGTAGAGTACCGATAGTAAAATAATTAACAGTAATATCATTTGTATGTACGAATGTGTGCATTTCACACTTCTTACGTGCTTGTCAACAAAGTTTACATTTGAAGGTGCGGCGGAAGTGAAGATACCACATACAATATGCGCATATAAATAGAACAGTTCAAAATAGTTTCTTGAAAGTTGAGATGTTTTGTTCTTTTCGTAATTGTTCGGGCAATGTTTGCCATACTATTCTTGCGGCTGTTGAGAATGACCGGTCTCCGACTCCAGTTTGTGCTTGATAGGTCCTTGCAATCAGGTTCTGTGATGAAGATCTCAGCTGACGTTGAGACTGGTATGTAGACACTAGTTCAGCGAGGTAGACTGGTTGCTTCTGCTGTCG
>JAQFZK010000166.1:0-12771 GCA_034695905.1 Fridericia nemoralis | reverse complement strand
AAGTGGGCAACATGGCAACCTCACCCCCTCCCCCCCCCTCCCCCCCAACACACAACCAGTAGAAAAATAAATTAATCGGGCGACCCCTTCCATTGAAATTATAGGTAACGACCACAAAAATGTTTATTGGCACAATTTAGGCATTGATTCGAAAATCGATGCCCCGAATATTATCTACGACGTGTTTTGGCTCTTCAGCTCGTTATCCAGAGAATGTCATATACGTAAAAGATGTCTGAAATCAGTGATCGCCTATCCTCCACTCTGAAAGTCTGTTGCTATGAATCTGAAACTCCTGCTTTCGGTTCCACAACTTGCTTTCATTTAAATCTTTAGTTATCCTTATCTAGACATTTCGTGAATGTTTTTTTTATCAAGTTGGCATTACATGACTTTTCTTAAATAATCGAATTGATAGAAAATATTTCAAAGCGAATCTAAGATAAATAAACTCGGAGAAAATGGTCACGGATTAAATATCCGCGGAACAAATAGCCTCGGAGAAATTCACGAGACAGGACAACGTGGTCAATAATCGAAAAAAAGGTTTATAAAGCAGAGAAGATGGATATTTTCAACTGGTTACTTTGCAATTACAAATATAATATTTTCAATTTGACTCTAAATACTAATTATGTTAGTTACATGTATTAATAATTTCCTTTCTTGCTATATCAATTTACCAGGTTAATGTTTCTTTATGTACTTTGACACTGCTATCTGGGGGAAGATGTTACTGTTCGCAGAGGGAAATTATCTGTCTCTTGATTAATCTGCTTCAGTGGAATATTTTGACAGTTTTGACAACAACCAACGTCCATTTGAGGCACCCCTTTTCGTCAATTTAATAAAAGTTGCACCTGCATCTGTTTTACAAAAAAAAAACGCAACGAAACACTTCAGACGATGGGGGCCAGTGCCCAAGACCGGATTTAGGGTGGCCCACGGGGCCCGGGCCCCAGGTCACCCACCAAGATATGAACCACCCACCAAGTGAAATTTTAAAAAATAGGACTTTTTGTCCCGCCACGTCGGCCGCTTCTCCTTCCCCGCTCGTCAAGTATTTTTCATCTGCCGCTACACCCCCCTCCTCCGTTCATCAGGTATTTCTGTTCGCCGCTACCCCTCCCCTAGCTCGTCAGGTATCTTCGTCCGCCGCTACTGGGCCTCAGGCCTCCCACCAGCTAAATTCGGCCTGCCAGTGCCCCGCTTTCAATTTCCCGTAAATATGCCAATGCACTTCTCCAGGGTTGAAATTTGCATCGAAATTATTTTGTGCCATTAGGAATTGTTTACCAGTAGAAGAAGGTAACATTTTTTATTTCAACGCTAACCTGCCTGGCGTTATATTGTCTAATTTGACTCGTCACGCCGATTAGCAAAAACTTGTTCTGCGCGCTGTCGATATAAAATATCTATTTTTGAACAGAAACTCGTCGTAATAATTTGTTTCGATCATAAATTCACTGTGGTTTTATTTCATTCGCTAGGAGTGTTTTAGGAGAGTCGGAATTCAATCGAGAAGTATTATTAACGGTATACAAGTAATTGTCTACGCAGACTGCGATCAGGTTTGATACAATATTTGTAAACATTGCGACATCTACTGAATAAACTGAAGTTTTAATTTGCAGGATGTGGAATGATTGGGAAAATCTTTTAAAACCTTTCAACCTAGAAAAGTGGTAATTTTTTGCATTCATGTCCAAGAAAATTGTGCATTAACAAATTTTTATTCTAGTGCCTCGTCGTAACTTATATGAAAAATGACGAAGGCAAGGCAGAAGGGATACTTTTCTAGATCTTGCTTTAGATCTTACTTTACTATAATTATAACTAAGACCATACTATATTTCCCTAAGTTATTTTCTTACAATCAGTGGTGTAGTTGGGAGGAGGGGCGGTGGAGCGCGCCCCCCCCCCCACCCAAAAAAATAAAATTAAAATGAGGTGGAATAAAATTGAAAATCATTTTCCTATGTTATCTTTTTCCTGCCTCCCTCGTCGCTCGCCAGCTTTTTTTACCGGTTACGCGTTATTATCCCCCATAAAAATGTTTCTTCTTTCTAGTCGATTTGCGCCATCGAGCGAATGCTAGACAAGTTGATATTTGGAAATTGGAGCCGTCTACCAAGCGAAATCAGCTCTTGTTCATTTGTGGATCATTTCAAACGGTTCTCCACATATGACGTCACGCTTCTTTTTGTCATTTTTACCCCCTCCCCGCCCTCCATCGTCACAGTTCGCAAACAAACATTAATTCCTTAAAATATCACTTGCAGTCGTCCCACCCGGGGCCCCCATATAACAAAAATATATAAATTTCAAATTTTGTTATCTATGTAAAAAGTATAAAAGCGTTACGACACTCTGAAGACGAGACACACAAATTAAATCTATTCAACTGTTGAAAAACTGAGAACAAAACTATATAACAAAAATATATAGGGCCTAAATTGCAAATTTTGTTATCTATGTACAAAACACAAAAACGTGACGTCACCCTGAGCACGGTATACACAAATCAATCTATTAAACTGTTATAAAAACTGAGCGTCAATGAACAACTCTAACCCCAAGCAAACGTTATTTGATAACAGAAAACGAAAATTTTTATCATGTAAAAAATACATTCTTACA
Source organism: Fridericia nemoralis (assembly GCA_034695905.1). Lineage (NCBI taxonomy): Eukaryota > Metazoa > Annelida > Clitellata > Enchytraeida > Enchytraeidae > Fridericia > Fridericia nemoralis. The sequence continues at coordinate 10,131 of JAQFZK010000166.1, read as the reverse complement.
TTCTTACAAACACATGGTCATTGGAAAGCTGTAACCACATTATCCTTAATAGTAACTAAGCATAACAAAATTCCTGTAGTTATCGAAATCCATTGTAACATGGATTGATTACTGCTTGTCGAGATGTTGCAGATCTACCTACATATCTTGTATTCGACAACGAGTAACGAGTAAAGTAGAGCGCATTATTATTTTCACTTTAATTTGTTGTGTTTTACTCTAACGCTTTTATACGTTGCAGAATTAACTTACAAGACTCTTATGTTGATATCGTTTCAATTGGCACCAAAGCTCAGAATTTTGCCTACATTAATTTTAATTACCGTAAACTGTGGATATATTGCACACCGGGGAAACATTGAATAAAACTCCGAAAATTGTTTAAGGGTCGCAGGGGCGGATTCAGGATTGTACTTAGGAGGGGGGAGATTTTGCTTTAGGGGGGGCGATTTGAATTTTTGCAAGTTAAAAATTATGTTTTTACCATTTGATATGGTGAATATAGCCAAAAAAATTGTAAAAACATGTTTTATTGACTCTTAGATGGGGAGAGGCGATCGCCCCAATCGCCCCCCCCCCCCTGGATCCGCCACTGAAGGGTCGTTAATTTCGTTTTCTTTAAATTACTTCACAATTTTTAAATATTGTTACAGAAAGTTGCTTTGATCAATGCTTATACGACGAAAAAAAATAAAACATTTTCTCCAACTGTTTAATATTCTTTACCTCGACTTTCAGAAGGTTTTATATTCTTTACATCGATCCGATAAGTTTTTTTATTTCTGACAGAAATTCTAACTTGTGGTAGAGTTACATAAGAGATTAGAATCACTACTTATTTTTAAAAATGATTGTAAAATTATTGGCTGTAGTCTCTTATTTTCGGCCTATTAAAGAAAAAACATCAAATAGGTGTTCAATGTAAGCCCTGAAGTAGGAATACATTGAAACCAGCATAAAGACAGTGCATGTTCAAAGTTACCCCATTCATTGGGATAACTTTGAACATTAATAAAATATTTTGAAAAATACTTTTCATTATTTGTTCCAACAATTATTCTATCATGATTTTCTACCTCAATGGCTTGCGGTAGTTTTAAACGATTTATATTTTAAAAATGATTAAAGTCCTTCATACAATTTAGAAGAAAACTCACAAGTTTTCAACGTATACCGAGTTACAGTACCAAGTATTCATTTACAGAATAATTAACTGTAGACTGTAAAACCGGTCGATCAACTCCGAACAAGCTAAATAATCGAAATCATAATCATTATCTTTCATGCACGTCCGATGGATGCAAAAAAGGTAGTCACCCGACGCAACCAGTTCAGCATACATGGTACGCTTTCGATTTTCAGCCTGTTCGGTCACTGAGCCCGCCGCCTGAGATGATAGGTCAGATGCGACGGTGCCAATGAATCTGGACAGGTGAAATCCCACACCAAGTATCGTCCACTGTGCCAGGGATCGAGGGAGGCTCCATCTGGTCTCTTGCCATCACTGCGGAGCAGACGAAAAAAGGAGGAGTCGATGAAATAAAAAATGTCATTTTAATTAATCCGTTTTTAATATATGAAATAGGGAATTGATAATTTATTATATATTGGTCAGATAAATTAAACCAAACAATGAGAAGTAGCCTAGCCTAAATAAAGCATAGCCTAACAAAAAGAAACCGCATGCGTTCTAATACGGCTAATTTCTGTGGTCACGTTCTACCTTAAAGTATTTAACCATTTGTTATTCGTTGAAAAAGAGCTCAATTTCGTGCCATACATGTCTGCTATAGTAAAATATCCGTCATGTAATACAATTTTATATATTAGATGCTTTCTGTGCAGCAGTATATTCAGTCCAGTTTTATTAACGGAATACTATTGTATTGCAAATGTAATTCACTAAGTTTGACTATTAACATTTGCTTTGTAACTGATTAGAATTTCAAAGCAGAGCCTTCTTGTTCGGCGTCTTTTAAGAATCCTTTTTACTGTATACTGTACCCGCCTTGTCAGTAGGTCGCCTTATTAACGTAATCGATTTGAATATCGTCATATGGCTTTTCAAAGTAATCAATCAGGACAGGTACGGGGCCAGTACCGTTGTAGAGAGGAACGGTACCGTTATAGAGGGCCTCAACTCCTTCAGTGGTTCATACATGTAATTGTGCTATACGATACTTTAAACAAAAGGCAGGGGACATGGCAAATATTGTACAAATTAATGTGCATTCCTGGATCTGGTAGATAATCTGATTTTAAGAAATTGGTTTTGAGATAATATCTGTCGAAAAATTGTTACTCGAATAATTGCAATATCCGCAACAAGTTGAGTTTTTGAATCTCTGCTTCACAGATGTCTGATTGGCCTACTGCTGCTTAGTGTGATCCTCTACTGATGCAGAATCCCCAACATCAGCTTACTGGTTGATATGCATATCATAAAGTTAGTAATATATGTATGTTACTAACTTTGACGTGGATGGAATTGACAAAGTTCAAGCTGCCCGAGAGTGAGTCTCCCTATTATGAGACAGTTTGTAACGTTTAAAAGTCGATATATAACGTCAGAGGAGCTGTCCAAATATATATATTTAACCCAATAACAGCTAGATTTAACCCAATAACAGCTAGATTTAACCCAATAACAGCTAGATTTAACCCAATAACAGTTAGCTTTAACCCAATAACATCTATATTTAACCCAATAACAGTTAGATTTTACCCAATCACAGTAATTTCAGTTGAAAAAACGAACTAAGATTAAAACACAGTCTTAACTCGATGTTTCAGATAAACTTATTATATGGGATCAAGTTTCAACCCAAGTGTGACGGCACAGGGTGGATCGGCGATTTGTGACGAAGTGTGACGTAGGGGGGGGGGGGGACAGAAATTGGCAAAAATATGACGTCATATATAGACACCCCCAGAATGAAAGGGGCGATTCACAAAATTAATATGAATTTTCACAAAAATCAACCACAATTATTGTCTGCAACCCCTTCAAAATGCGTTATTATTTTGTCCTAATTGCCACTTTTTGAATAGGATCATTGCCACCCTAAAAATCCCTTTCCATGGTCAAATAAGCTTATTGTGTACTCGATCGGTTCCAAGCGAGCCCCTTTCTGACCGGCTGGGGGGCTTTAGCACGTGTCGTCCTCTGGTTCAGCGACTGATCCTCTCAGTGTCTTTATATATTAATAATTTTTAGCATTGCCTTAACCAGCCTCGTAGCTTAACTTTATTACAGGGGGTCAAACATTTTGAAAGGGGGCCAATATAATATATTGCCCTCCCCCAATATACAAGTACCTGACGAGCGCCGCAAAGGGGGTGGCGTCAGACCAAAATACCTGACGAGCGGGGAGGAGGTGCTTTAACGCCGGGTAAAATACCAAGGGGTCACACAAAATGGAACAGTTCTAGCAGGGGGTCCAACCCTTCCCGGAATGGGAATGGGTGAATCATGCACAATACAGGCCTGGTTGTGACGATAATTTTAGCCAGGGCTAATCAAAGAGGACTGCCCGCCTCCGGCGATAATAGCTGGATCCGTCACTAGATTCCTTGTAATACAATGATAACACAATCAATATCAAATGGTTTTGGACGGATGAACGCCTATGTGTTATAGAAGGAATTCGCCTGTGAGTTGCAGATGTAATTCATCTACCGGTACTGTATCATGGTTTAAAATTGTCAATTATTACAACAACAAAAACGGACCGAGTGATTCATTGCCACACAGTCACAAAGCGAAAACCACAACATTTCTCGACGTTTCGCATGGCTGCACATTGCGCAATGCAATATTTCTTTTCATACTGCTGTACAAGTAACGCTAGGAGATGGTTGCTTTGCTATTACTTTAGTATTCGTTTCTACATTGTAAAACTTTGCTGCAGCTTGTATACTCTATAATCAAATTCAATCAATTAGTGTCAATAAGGGTAATCCTTATTTAAATACTAACTTATCTTGGAGTAAAAATCAAGTAAATTGTAACATTCACAATCGTTGGAAAACATAATTATCTCATTCAGATCAATTCCTATGAACAGGCTTTCTCCCAATTGTAATTCACTGAATTACATAATCCGTGTTTTGTAACATCGGCGCAAGAGCATTCTTTCGAAGCAAACCATGTAAGTACAGTACAGCGACCAATAGTAAGCATCAAATGTTTACCCTTATTTCTGGTACTTTGCATAAGAACAAAGTGTTATAGTGTTTATTAAACTCCTGCTGTTTTTGAAATATTTAAAAAACAATCAAGTATTTAAAAATCAAATTTTGATGCCACGCTTTTCATGTAGATTGATTATGAAGTGTTTAACTGCCAAAACTATTAATATATGTCTTAACTTAACGCACCTCTTAAGTGACCTTAACAGTGGCATAGTGTTTCATTGTTCTTTGATGCCTTTATTGTGCTGCTTTAATACTCGGTGTATGTTTGTAACTGAAGTTGATCAACAAGAAATACAAATGATGATTCATCTTAACTATTAACATCTAGGCAAATCAAGTTCATCGGGAATTCAGTCACAACGACACAAATGATTACTGATTATCATCAATAGTTTAGCGTCACTTTTTATGCACAAGCACAGGTTGGACGTTTCCCGCATAAATCTCCACTGTGGGGTTTTTGAAGCTCCGCGTAAATTCACTCCAATGGCTTTACGCCAGATGCCTTTCTTAACATAACCCCACCTTGCGGGGAGTGGTCCGTTCCTCAGGGAAAACTGTTCTGCTCTTCGGTTCGGTAGTAGTGTATGCTAAATCCTACACCACCCTTCCCGTATACATAGATCTAATCAGACCACCTGCCATTAGTCGCCTTCTACCACATGCAGTCGGTGCAGAGGCACTATTTTCAGATACCTGTGCCACATGATATACATACAATTATTAATTATATGTAATTTTGAATTTCATTTCAGATAATTATAGTATCATAAATCATGCGAAAATACATTTGACTCGTCTAGTTGGACGAATAACCCTGTGAGATGGTTATCTTAAGTTACCCTAAGCGATGGGCCCCAGATGGTTAATAGATGGTTAACTTTTGATTACAATAAATGTCAATCATCTTCAGTGGAACGTGGTTGTAGACATGGTTTCGGCAGACAACCAAAAACATGTAAATTATTGACTTCGGAAACCAACGGAAAAACAACATCGTATACGCACGAGTATGCATGGGTTACCCATGCAGAACGTTGTTGACGTTTTGTTACTTGATCTCATCAAACTGATTCACTGCTCTTTCTCTCTGCGCTTTCGAAGTCAAGCTTTGCGTGTATAATTATTCACTGTTCAGCTCCTTCTTTATTCATAATTGTGTAAAATTATTGCATTGAGCATTGGCAAAGGCCAATGAATTAACACATTTATAAGGCGTCTCTTTACAATGTCCCAGAGGCGCCGATAATTATCAGAACCAGCGTCAAGCGTAATAAGTCGAGAAGAAGCGGGTCGTGAGGTTCCGGTGAAAACATCGCAGGTTAGTCGAATATCACGTAGACGGGATGGAAGAGAATTCCAGACTAAACTATAAACAGTATGATCTATATAGTTTGTATAATAAACAAATATAGGTGGGGGGGGGGGGGTCGGTCGGGTATAACGTCACACTTTTGTACTTTTACATACGCAACAGAATAGTATTTCTTTTCACATTTCAGCGGAATTTAACAAATCAACAACTAGATTTAAATAAATAACATCAATTTCAGGGTCGTCATTTAGGGGGGGGGGGGGTAGGGGGGGGGCATTTGCCCCTGATTTGTTGGAAAAAAAATTATATGCATACAGCTATATGCAGTTATCGCTACTTAGTCCAATTGGGCATAGGTCATTGCCATAATTATTAGGGCTGCCCGTTAACGCGCATTAACGCCTGCGTTAGCGCAAAAAAATTAACGTCGACTAATTGTTTTTTCCTCTTGCCCCCCCCCCCCTGGAAAAAGTTCAAATGACGTCCCTAATCAATTTCTGACGAAAGAAAATGAACTGAGTTTAAAAATAACCTTAAATCGTTGTTTTAAACAACAATTTCTTACGCAATGGCCTGGGGAAGACGGAAATCTGCGGCGTCATAAGGGGGTCGGTTATTTGTGACGAACTGTGACGTTGGGTGGGGGGGAGTGTCAAAAATTACTAAAATCGCGGGATGTCATCTAAAAAGGAGAGCCCATTAGATGTTGATGTCGATTTATCTACACATTTAAATGTTGGGAAAATATATATAGAGTTAAAATATCAATATTGTTATTACAACAATGCCACAAGATGAAGTCGCTGTGTGAACTTCATTCAGCAGGATTGTTTCTAAGTTCTGAAAAACTCGCAATTTTTGAACAACCCTAAACGACCAAATGAGACATTTAGCAGCTCTGTGATCGCAGCGTGCAATACAGTGTGTGGACCAGATTGTCACGGAAGACCTTGTTCTTTGTGATTTCTCTGCGTTTAGACACAGTTCTTCGTTTTTTCTTAGTGAAACCATTGATCGGTAAGCTTTGTTCAACATCACTAGAATTATTGTGAATAATTTTGAAAGAGAACGTGTTAACAAATTAACAGTTTGGTGTTATTTGTATTTTTTATCATTGAAAAATACTACATTCCTTCCACAGCAATAGGGGTTGTTGGCGAATATTAGTGCCTCAAATGATATAAATTCTTCAAGTCCGACAACTGAAACTGTGCGTTGATCGCATGTAATATGCCAGAAACATTGCTAACAATGTAATATGGTAAATATAGTACTGCGCTGTTGTGGTATTTGGTATAAGAACCGCTAGTCTTTGGTCAATTTCTTACAAATCTGAATATAGTAAAACGATATTAAACAGTATAGAACACAAATTAATCAAATAATTAACGTTTCACGTTTGCGTATACGACCTTAACTAACACTAACTACAACTAATCAGTGATGTATTGGGGGGAGCACGGTGGAGTGACGTTCCCCAAAATACATATGACGGGGAGCGGCGCCAAATAAAATGGAGAACCATTGCTTTTCCTATGCTAACTTTTGATTTTGTTTGCCTGACGCTATCACCCCCTTTTCCGGACCCTAGCCAGAGCCCTTTTGGACAAAGTTATGAGCACTTGCCTCCAACAAATTTAGTGGTTGTTTGTGTACATAGATGTCTTCTTGTTATGCGGTGCTTCTGTACAGTGCCTGTAGTGAGTGACAGTGAGCGAGAACAGAGAAGACATATTCAACTTTGACGGACACAATGAACGATCAGGTAGACATCGTCTCTCAACGACAGATCGCTATTGAAGCAAGAGGTATGCTATTGTTTATTATTATTATTATTATTAATCATTTACTGATCAGCACACAAATACAATAACATATTGACATACAAAGCAGATACATCAAACACAGTATTGTGGCGACCAAAACGGTCACACAGGTATCGACAGATACGCTAACACAGACCGCTGTAAAGAATAGCAAAGAAGTAAACACATTTAAAATGTTCAACATTGTACAGACAGTAACTTATTAGGCTATTGCAGCTGCAAATTATTATCTATCACTAAAACTAAAACTAAACTGACAATTAACCAATGCTAGTGCACAAATCATCTACTATTATTACTTACAAAAGTAATTAATTCAATTAATGCTACTTTGCGCTTAGAAATGACAACTGAACTGGCAGAAACAATTGCAGTACCCACATTTTTTTGATGTTTTTGTTTTTGTTTTTGTTTATCCAAATTTAGTTTATGTCAGTGACATACACACGAACGACAGATTCTAGAACCAAATTTTAGAATCTGTTGTTTGAGCGTTGTGTGTCACAGCGTATGATCGCAATCGGTGATTCTCGAATCGAGCAAACACTCGAATCTCGAATTCTCGAATTCTTCGAACACTTGTGTGAAAATTAAAATGATGCTATATCGGACTCGCGCCAGCGATTCTCGATTCGAGCGTCAAAATTCTGTATTTATCACGAGGATAAGATTTGAGAATATATCGCTGGTTCAGTAAGTACTAGCGTCAGATTCTGATTTTAGAATCTGGCGCTAGATTCTGATTTTAGAATCTGACGCTAGATTCTGACGAGCCGTTTGTGGCGACCTGTTAAAAGTCGTTAAAACACTATAGCGTAATATTCGTTAGAATAGCGTAAAATAATAGTCGTTGGAAGACAAATGATCTATAATTATAGCATTGTAATAATAAGATGTTTTTGGCTTGAATTTATCTTCACCATAGACTGCATTTCTGGTAGTGAATAAGTTCGTATTACAACTTAATTATTATAAGTTAGTTTTACTAAAAGCTTCTACCACAGTAAATATTGTAGTAAATCCCTAATCGTTTTATCATAACTAACTCTATTTTTATGAAAGTACCCTCATTTGTATACACATACAATAGCTTATGAATATTCAATATATAACTAACTAAACAAACAACATAATATCTCCCTCCAGATAAAAATGGAGTATTCTACTTGGCCATGGCATGCTATCTTATTTTAAAACCATTCTTTTAGTGATCATGGCAGGGTCAATGACGAAACAACATTTATCAGATGGGGGAGGGGGTTGGAGGGGAGGGTAGGGTAGAGGCAAATAAATTGACTGTGTTGCAATAAAAATTGTATTTATTTTAAATAACAAAAAAATCGTTTTTAACTGCGGCTTTAAATGTTTATATCTCTTTTCACATTTTAACTTACATAAAATACATTAAAAAATACATCACCGTTTTTCTGCGTAGCACATCTTTCTTCAAACAAATATCAAATATTGCTATTCGTAGTTGCAGCCGGGGAACACTACACAAAGAAGGATGCGGGGCTGCCTTTCCTTACGCCTCTAAAATCACTGATTATGCTTAGGTAATTGGTTACGCTTAGTGGGAATTTGTGAAACACTTCTGATTATATGTTGTTTTAGAAAATCTACTAAATGAGCTACAAAGAGAAAATGCATCGCTGAAGGCTTGGAGAAACAGTCTGATTGGTTTCTTGGTGACCACATTACTGGCGACCATGGTGGTGTGGAGTAGCAACCTCGAAACCCATCGTACTCAAATGGAAAATATTGAAAAATTGAATACCAGATGCGAAGAAACTCTTCTACAGCTTCAGGAAATGTACAATCGACAACATCACAAGTACGAGCGATGCCACGAAGCCGAACAGGAACTTGAAGTTGATGTCGCTAAATGTAAAATGAAGTTAAATAGCATTGAGTTGGAATATGAAACTAAGCTGAACGGGATACAAATTATTCTGAGAAACTGCGAAACGGAAAACCGAGACCTTAAGGAGGATCACAAGCTACAGATGGAAAAATGCGAAAGTCATCAGAGAGAATGCAGAGACGACTTCACCAGATGTCAGACGAATTCTGAGAGTATGTACAGGGAATGGCAAGCTAAATCAGAGGAGATTACACTTCAGGCTCAACTGTTACAACGTGAGGCTGCTAAATGTCAGAACAGAAGCGTGGTCGACAACTTCGTCACTTTTGTACAGTCCGCGTTTGGAGCAGTGTTTGGCGGAAAGTTCAATTATCGTCTGTTGCAGTGACAGCTTAACGTTATCAGTAGACTGAAATACTAACCGTATATAATTATACAATACATTGCATAGAATATTTCATGAAATTACACGTTATGCATTCCTGACTGTAACATTCTATTGCCAGCTTGTAGTCTTTAGCTAGTATGTGCAATTTTGAAAGTACACATTGATTTTTAATTGCAATCAACGAGCAATACTCATTGGTGTAAGGTAAATAATAGAGTGTATCAATTCTTCGCGTGTCATAAGTTCACGCGTTACTATTTGCTAGTGACGTATGGACGGTATGGTAATATACAAGTTGGTATGTATATTAAGATTACTCTCGATACATACTTTCTAACACGTTGATTGGGTAACAATTACGCATATTCACGAAGTTAAAGTTGAGAATTAATTTATGTTGTAATAGATAAATAATATGCATAAATCTAATGTACAGTATATACCTATATACAGTATATCAATGTTTAAAATGTATATATATATATATACATATATTTATATATATATACACATATATATATGTATATATATCTGGATTAAG
>JAQFZK010000165.1:0-12780 GCA_034695905.1 Fridericia nemoralis | reverse complement strand
CTGTGTCAATGGTGGCGCCACCTATGTTGACTAGTATTTCAAGAACATAACTGACAGAGAATGTTTAAATTGTAAATAGATACAGATTTAAACAAATTTAGGTATTATTATCAGCTACTAATTAAAAGTAACATATCTTGCTGAGAACACGAACTGTGAACTAAGCCAAGTGCGGAGCCCTCTATTTCAATGTAAAGAAAGGCATAACAGCTTTAAGCTAAAAGTATTACTTACTAACGATAGTTAGGACTGTTTCAGGCTTCTGAGCGTACATGACGCCAACCAACAACCAATAAGATGTTTGCTTTCTCGAGCGTCTCGCTTCCGTACAGTTTTTCCCGATTCTGTACCTGAATGTTAAAAAAACTTCTCAGTATTTTTCTGTTCTACTGAAAGCAACGATTATAATTGTATACAGTATTACAGATAAATTTAAACTACAGAATGCAATCCAGCCACTGAGTTCGCCTGCAACGACACAGGTGAATGTCTGCCTAGCAGCGTCAGATGCGACCGGCTCACTGACTGCGCTGACAGAAGTGACGAGGCGAACTGTCGTTAGTAATTTTTGTTTCACATTTGGTCGTTAGTAGTTTTTATTTTACAATCGTTCTATAATAGTTTTTGTTTTACATTTGGTCGTTAGTAGTTTTTATTTTATAATCGTTCTATAGTAGTTTTTGTTTTACATTATTTGGTTGTTAGTAGTTTTTGTTTTACATGTGTTCGTTAGTAGTTTTTGTTTTACATTTGGCCGTTAGTAGTTTTTGTTTTACATTTGTCCGTTAGTAGTTTATGTTATAGACTTGGTCGTTAGTAGTTTTTGTTTTACATTTGGTCGTTAGTAGTTTTTGTTTTATATTTGGTCGTTAGTAGTTTCTGTTTTACATTTGGTCGTTAGTAGTTTTTGTTTTAGATTTTGTTGTTAGTAGTTTTTGTTTTACATTTGTTCTATAGTAGTTTTTGTTTTACATTTGGCCATTAGTAGTTTATGTTTTACATTTGGTCGTTAGTAATTTATTTTTAAATGTTTGTGTTACATTATTATAAATGACGCTTAGTTAACTTATAAAACTTACTTTCATAATGAAGCACAGGCAAGGGCGTCCACGCCATGTAGTGTACAAAATGCTTATTAAATTGCTTGTTAACCATTTTTTGAGATGCTTGTGGGGACAAAAGATTGCTGAAAATGTTGAGGTAACACATCAAAAATCTCATTGTTGAGTGATTTGCTAGTCGTTGAATCTCGGATTATAAAATTTGTTTTATTGTAATACACTTGCTAAAATTAATATTCCCTCACTGGAGATTCGTAGATTGCGTGCATACCGGCTACTTTGTTTTAAAATGTTACCTTTGTCACACCCTCCTGATACGTCCGGTCTAGTGTTAGCTGAAAATAATTATCCTACAAGAGGTCAAGATATGAAGCTCGTGGCTGAACATTGTAGATTTTATGCACGATTATTATTTTTTTGGCGCACAGTAACATTACAAAACCGTGGAATTCTCTCTCTCCGCGAAATGTAAAAAGGTTGTTTTTTTATGATCTGGTCCATTTTGGAGAAGTGATGAGATCACAATGCTTCGAAAAGTGTCACCACGAAGATGTAAGATCTACTGCTATTATTCATGACGAACCCCCTTGCCCTCCCCTCCCCCCCCCTTCCCCCCCCATCCCGCGAAGAGGTTCGTTCGAGGCTGGGTTAGCAACGCCTTGAAGACGAAGAGAACTGAAGTATCATACACTTCTTATTCTATAAAATACCGTACACATCTCACAAATTTAGTGGCGAATCATATTTTTGTGTGAGGGAAGGAGGTTTGCAGGGTCCCTACCCTGACCACGGCTCTGTGGGTAAGCACACTTTTATAAAGTTCTTTGACGATTCAGTTAAAAAGTTTGATTTGAAACTATTATTTTTCGCCACTTATATAGTATAGAGGGGTGATAGCGTGTATAGTGTCAAGGTGATGATAGCCCAATTAGTTAAACGATCGCTTCGAGTGTGAGGGTCCTACGTTCGACTCCCGACCTGGCTGAGTTTTCTTCGCAAGTAAATTAAGCATACTTGTTCGTCCTCGTACCTCTGTACTCCAAAACAGTGAATTTGGTAGTAGCTGATAGCTACGAAATCAAACTGACTTGTTTTCTTTCGTCACCGGACCCGTCTTTGTGAACCTTGAACTAACCTGGCGTCAGGCTGATGAGCTGAGGGGGGATCAGAGCCCAGGCAACCTTCTTTTTAGAAGATGCCACAATATTTTACTTTATTATATATATGTATATATATATGATATATACAGTATCTATGCATATATGATATATATACATATATACATGTAGTTATTCTATATATAGTGTGTGTTGTATTTATGAAGGTTTCGCAGAGTAATGCAGCCCAATAGAAAAAAGTTATGTAAAATCTTATCCTGTCACAGTAATTATTCGAATATCTTAACAGTCGTAAGTGACATAGTTTTTCTCCTTGAATTTTCTGCTTTAGAATTCAAATATGGCGTCATTTGAATTGCAAATGTTGTAAGAATCTCTTGTATACTGTGTCAACAGGGCACACCCTTCCCCCGCGACACACTACCCTTCCACCACCGCGACGCACTACCCTTCCACCACCGCGACGCATTGTCCACGTGACGTCTGTGTGAATGTCGGCGTCCAACGTCGTTCGGTTATTGAAAAATATTGAAGCTCCAAGCCTCCAAGTCATTGCTGTCTTCTTCGAGACTTTCTTTGGCGGATTTTATTTATACAGCCGGTGAAATACGGAGCGTCAGTAATTCTAGAATCTGATTCTAAAATCACTAACGCTTCATTGGATAATTTCTGGCGGTCGGTGTGTCTTATTAAGCTTAGTATATCGGCGATTCTCAAAGCGGGTTTCCCTGACGCCCGCATGAAATTAGAACCTGGACGAGCAATATTTTAACTAGCACTTAGCGGGCGCGGTTTGCACCTTCACCGGATTGGTCATGATTTATAGGTCACAAAATAATTTTGTATGAAAACTTCACAATACTGATTTAAAATTACTTTGAGTCCGAGTTAGAGTTAGTTTAGGGTTAGTTTACGGTTAGTTTAGGGTTAGGGTTAGGGGTTGACTTATGGTTAGGGTTGAGTTAGCCTTTAGGGTCAGATTCTGATTTAAATAAAAATTGTGACCTATAAACGCAGACCAATCAGATAAGGCATCAAGGTGTAATCCGCGGCCGCTAAGTGACATAGTCAAATGTGTCTCGAGCGCCTATAGATCTTTGTAAATGAATAAGACAACACAACACAGCCGGACAAAGTATTAAAATTCCGATTGAATTCTGACTTGTAAGATTACTAATAATAAGTTGATAGTATATCAAGTAATATGTTTGGGTAATTAATATGAGACAGCCTAATTACAATTATATAATTAAGATATATTTTAAGAATAGCCTAAAAAGTTTTAGTCAAACCACAATTGGTGAATTTGGTGATTTTTTTTAATTTTGGTGAATCTTGGTGAATTTGGGCATTATTAAAGTCTCTAGTTAGACCAAAATCTAAACCTTGCATTTAAGTTTGAAATCCTTATTTACAGAAGGACATTGACATGATAGAACATTTGCAACGGATGACATTAAGATTGATAGAAGGATTCAGGGATCTGAGCTAAGAGCATCGGTTCGTTCAGACAGGTAACTGCACTAAATAAAGAAGAGTGAGGGGAAATTAGATTAAAGTCTTTAAAGTTGTTCGTGTGATAAGTACGGTACCAACATATAAACATTTCGAATTGTCGATCATTAATCATATTCGAGGCCATAATTTAAAATTTGTTAAAAATCGATCACAATTGGACATCAGCAAATATTCTTTTGGATAGAGGGCTGCGAATGCTTGAAATAAGTTGCTACAGCATGCTGTGGATGCAGAAAGTGTAAATGCATTTAAAAAAGCTAATTAGTCATATTCGATAAACATTTTTGAATTCGAAGGTACAGTAAGATAGTTGGAAGGTAAAACTGGCTGTTAACAAACCAAAAGATTTCATAAACCAGTATAAATAAAATAACTTAAATAAAGTTACATAATTTTACTCTAATTTAGAAACGGACGGTAACGTAACGAAATATTGGACGTAAGCAACTGCCTCTATGTCGAAATCATACACATAAACAAAATACAAATACACACCATGTAAATATATACATGTAATGCAGTTACTACAAAAATATTTTCCGGCATCCAACTTATTTTTGAATATATTTAATAAAAAATGAATACATGTAATAAAAAAATTTACTGTTTTTTTGTTTTACCATTTAGGTAAATGGCTTAACACTACAGTAGGCGTTGTTTGTAAACAAAGAACATATGATCCACGAAAAAATGTATTTTTCTTCAAATTTCTTCAAATATATTACAACATAAAAATCATTGCTTAGGTGTTTTATAAAAAAATCGATCAAAGTAGTTAATAATCGGCTGTACAGAATTTGAACAATGGTTCAAATTCGGTAAACCTCAGTTATTGATAACAATAAAGAGAAGTTTAAATAAATTAAACAAGTAAATAATTAAAAAGTTTAATTTTTTAATTTAATGTTTGTAAAATTATAAACTAAGAATTACTGCGGTTCAATGAAATCGACTGTAGCATTGTTCAAACTCGGTTAACTGCAGTTATTGGTTAGTTTATAATTGTAAAAATGTAAATATAACAGTTTTTAGTTTAATGATATATATATATATTTTTAAATGAATTAAAATTTTAAATTTTAAACTTTAATATTTATATTTTAGTTTGCAATAATGAAATTATTTATGTATTTGTTAGTAGAATTATGCACTGTAATGTTTTATGTTTATTTAATTATTTATCGTTTCAATGCTTGTCATTTAATTTGTTCAGTTGCCTCTTTCAGTTGAAACTTGTTTGATCGTTTTATGAGTTGAAAAGTATTTTATTGTAGAATACTTCAGTTATATCAACGTTTGTTGGTGTTGTTCAGAAAGCCTGAAGCATGTTTGTTTTACCAGTGCTTCTGCTGACATTTGGCTGTACTGCAGCCCTTGAAAATGGTCTCATTCGTACACCACCGATGGGATGGCTATCCTGGCAACGGTTCAGATGCCAAACAGATTGTGTTCATCATCCGAACGATTGTATCAGGTAAACAAATAAAACAGCTGTCTACTACTACTATCATTTTTGATGTGTTACGAAATCAGTCATTCCTCACTATGTATTTACTATTCTAGTGTTTTCGCAGTTTAGTATGCGTATTTAAAAAATGCTTATCCCCCTATAACATCATTGCATTGATCCTTACAAAAGCATTGCATTGATCCTTACAAAGGCATTGCATTGATCCTTGCAGCATTGTTGCATTAATCCTTGCATCATCGTTGCTTCGATTTGCAAAAATGTTATCCAATTAATTTGTTGATTTCCTTTTCTTAATTTGGTTTTTTTTTTGTCTTTTTAGTTTACCATTTGTTCGGTGAGCCTATAGGGGATTTGTGACTATAACTAAAGTACCGTAATGAAAAGGGAGTACTTATTATTGGTGTCTTGTTTGATTCCTCTTACTCGAGCATATCTTCAGGATGACTTGCCATGATTCGCATTGTACTGAAAATGTAAAATAAACTGCTATAAACGAATATAAAATAAATCTTATGATCAAAATAGTACATTCGATTTTTCAGTTGTTGTATGCTTATCTATTTTAAAGTCTTATCAATTAACAAACAGGTATAGTGACTTGATCTGTTGTTATATTAAACTTCTCTTAAAGTTGTCCAACAACCGTCCTTCTCCATCATTCTCTGTTCACAGTCAGATATCCAATATCTTTCCAATCTAATGATGAGTGTTGTTGCTTCTCTTATAGATCCCCGTTTATTTGTTTTCTAATGACAGTTCGTTTCCTATTAATTTCTTTCCTGTAAAATGATTAGATTATTTATAAGCTAGACATGCAGGTGCATGATTGGGTATAATCTCTGTAAATATCTTGTCCATTTTAGTCTCCTTGCTATTTCACTGCTCCATGATGTTTTTCATCATGTGATGAAAAACATGTCTTTCCATGATGTCTTCTGTTCCGACATGCAGGTATTCATTTGATATAAAAAATCGTACTTAATTTAGATTCTTTTACCCTGTACATTTGCAATGTGTTTGTGTGTAGTGAGAAGTTGTTTATGGTGATGGCCGATCACATGGCTGCGGATGGATTCAAGGAAGCAGGCTACGAGTACGTCATCACAGACGACTGTTGGCTGGCTAACACCAGGGACGCCAACGGCAGACTGCAGCCTAACGCAGAACGTTTTCCACATGGAATCAAGGCCCTTTCCAGCTATGTATATATTTAATCTAATTTTTTGCATAATGTAAATATGTTATACGTTATATATTAACTGATTTCTATTTGTTTGGCAATCCCTGTATGTATATACTTAATTATTTTTGTATTCTTTGAGTTTGCTGATTTTAAAAGTTAATTTAGAAACTGTTTGTTGCAGTGACATGCTAGCTTGCTTACAATTGTATGTCACCTATGAGTTTTGTTGCAATTCAAAAGTGGTCGAACGTTTTTTAACTAGTGACTAAAGGACTCAAATGGCCTGTGTATAATGCCATCATTCGTTTGTAAAATATATTAATAATTGTTTTGATACTGTGTATAAAGGCACTGTGCAATCGCATGAGTGCATCAATTAATTTTTAAACGGCATTTACATATTAATATGTATAGGTGTATAGATGTGAATGCATCTGTAATCATATTGATTTTTATTTAATCTAAAGTGATATATAGCAGTTCATAGAATGTGAATATTTTGAAGTTTGAACATCAAGTTAAAGATTTACATGTTGCAATTGTTATCATGCGAAGAGCATGTTCAGAGTGAGATTCAAGATAGAGTGTGTGTCTTCCATCTGCTGTGCAGAGTTAGTCAGAGACAAATAGAGAGAGAGAGAAACAAATAGGGAGCAAGAGAAGGAGGGAGAACGAGAGAGAGGTGTATGTTGATTTGTCTAAAGAAATGAACAGGGGCAACGATGACATTCTTCTCTCTTGGCTAGGTTCACGACAGAGGACTAAAGTTTGGTCTGTATGAAGACATAGGCACGAGGACCTGTGCAGGGTATCCAGGCAGCCAGTGGTATCTTCAGCTGGACACTCAGACGTTTGCTGATTGGCTCGTTGACTACCTGAAGCTCGATGGCTGCTACTATGACTCACACTACAAGGATGGTGGGTTGTCTACTTGTCATGTTTGCTGATGTTACAGACCTTCCTTTACGTTGTCTGGTCAATGTTTGTAGTCATAAAATATTATTGGCAAGCTGGTGGTGGAATGGCAAAAACACTTGTGCTGTGCTGTGCCTTATATTTACTTTAATTGGTATTTTTTTGGTATTGATTGTCCTCTATTTTGAAAGTATTTAGTAGTTTCTGCAACGATAGAACAGTATATGTTTGAAACTTTAATAAAGTTTTTCTAATAATATCTTGTGGGTTACTATTTTCAAATATCTTTGTGAGGGTGTTTAGATTATGCATAGCTACGATGTTGTATTGTCCGGATTTTATTTCTTTGATTGTCAAAATATAAGAAAATCAGATGTGACAATAGCGTTGTTGAAATCAAAAGGCAATGGTAACCTGTAAGAAGAAGGCCAGAGTGAGGAGATTGAAATTCTATAGATAATCGTAAATCAAGTCTATGTAGTAAATTTAATTTTAATCTATTTGTTATATTTGTATTTGCTCATGGTGCGTATTCTTTGTAGGTTATCCTCCAATGGCGTTCTTTCTCAACATGACTGGGCGACAGATAGCATTCAGCTGTGAGTATGCCCTGCATCAGCGAGTCTCTGGAATCAAGGTATATGTACTACACTTTTAGATTTAAATTTATAGGCATATATGTTAACAATTTGAAGAAAATTTGATGGTTGAGAAAAGTAAATTTAAGAGCACATTGAAAAGAACATGGATGGATTACATTGTAAAATGGACAAGGCTTCAAACGTATGGAAAGATTAAAAGAACATTAGTGGATGGAAGAAGATGGAGAACCATAGTCGTCAACCTTCTTACAGATGGTTACAAATGAATGAGTTAACGATGACAATTAAAATAAACATAGAATTTTAATCAGCCTTGTAACGGAAATGCTGCTATATATTGCAGCATTATAGTTTCTAGTACTGGTTTATTCTTTTTTGCACGCTTATTAAATTCTCACTTTTAAGATGTTTCAAATAAAGTTTGTGATCTGCATGTATCCATGTTCAGCCGGACTACAAAGCTCAGGCTGCAGCGTGTAACTTGGGACGTAACTTTGACGACGTAGACGACACTTGGGACAGTCTCAAGTCGGTCATTGAGTTCTTTGGATCCAACGAGGGAGACTTTGCTTCCGTCGCAGGACCTGGATACTTCAATGATCCAGACATGGTTAGTGAATTTAACAATTCTGGTACCATTTTCGCTTTATTTATGTATATCAGTCATGAAAATAGTCATAAGAAATTCTACCAACTTTTAGCTTGTCTTCTTTAAGTGTAGCTTATCGTAGCCGATCTATTTCTAAGCGTAAAGCCAGTCAATCTGGCTGCACTGTTTGTTGACTGAGAATTGTTTATGGTTGTAGCATTCGTACTTTATATATACCTGAATATAGTAGGCTCTGCATGAAATATGACATTTTGGAAAATGATCTAGACAGTAAAAGTTGAATATAATAATTATAATAACAATACTTAGTTGTTCGCTAGTAAAAATCTTTAGTTTTCTTTCAGCGAAATTCGTGTAATCAAGCCTTGCACTGTAATGCTGCTAATTTATCATTCTATCAAGGTATAATATTTTATACCAATGATGTTTATAAGGTGTTATTCCTTGTCTTTGTTTCAGTTGCTAATAGGTAATTATGGACTGAGTAGTGAGCAGGAGCGGACCCAGATGGCACTTTGGTGTCTCTGGGCAGCCCCACTACTCATGTCTGTGGATCTGCGCACAATCAGTGCCGAGTCAAGTGCGCTGCTTCAGAACCATGGAGCTATTTCCATCAATCAGGATCCACTGGGCATACAGGGGACAAGACTTAGCAAAGTGAATACATTGTTTGCTTCTTTGTAACAAACAATAGCATTGCTGATGTTAATTAATTCCATTAATATCTAAAAACTAAATTAAAAACAAATTCAAACAAAATCATTATAGATGTTATTTAACATCTATAATTAACATTTGAATTATATGAAGGTTCTGTAGTTATTCATGTTAGCTGAATAGATTCTTGTGAATGCATTTTATAATTACCTTTTCATTTAATCGAGAAAATAGATTTGTGTAAACATTTATATTTACAGAGATTTCTAGGCACACACACACACACACACAAAGCAGAATGTAAAATAAATTGAGAGAAATCAAGCGTAAAATTGAAAAGATATTAAGCTGAATTTTGTAGCGTTAAGAGAGCATAAGAATTTGTTTTAAATTGAATTACTTAAGGATGTTGTTAATATGACGCAGCAAAATAACTGTTTTTCTTACGGATTCAATTTTGTTACATTGTTTCGATAGACTCGTTACATTAACCGTAAGTTGTTTGTTGTAGTCTGGCCCTATAGAGATCTGGAGAAAGCCGATCTTACCGACTGGCAGCTATGCCTTCGTAGTGCTCAGTCTTGCTAACGACGTGCCTACAACAGTCAACATTCAGCTCTCAGCACAGCTCAATCTCACCAGTCCAAGTGGGTACAATATCACGGAGGTGTTTGATGGACATTTCATAGGCGTCTTCAAACCAGAGAGTTCGTTTAGCGTTGACGTTAATCCAAACGGGGTTTTCTTTGGAAAAGCAGTTGCCTTGCCGTAATATATCTTAGACTTTTACATGCAATACATTCAACAAAATACATTCCGCAAGCATATACATCTCACAGTTTTATATTCATGATTGTATGTTATAATTCTATCTGTTTTTATATTTAATATTAATTGATTTCGTTGTTGACATTTTTATTAAGGAGTTAATTGAAATTGTTATTGAGACAGTTTGTTTAATGGGAAGATATATTTTATTACATTATGTGCCAATGCTTTTTGCTATTGTCAGTGATATTATTTAGATTGTTGTTCACATTGGTGAATGTGCTTCGTTCGCTTTGATGCTAAGATTGTTAGATGCTTGAATATCTGCTATTATCATTAGTAACAAAAACACCATCTTTAATATATACTGTTTTTGAATACCATTTGTCTTACTTATCTATTTATTTGTCTAATTTATCTCCCTTTGTTATTGGGATATTTGGTAATTGTTTGTAGTTGTATGTATGAGATTGTAGTAATAATGATAGTGCACATTCTGAAGCTTATAATGAGGGGAAGCGATTTAACCAAATAACATGTATGCAGACTATGAAAGCAGTGTATGTTAGTCTTGTGGGGTATATTGACTCTGTGGCAATGTCATTGAGTCATTGAGAAATCAAATGTCTGTCAATGCATTACTTTTGTTGCTGATCTGTAACAAATACATGTGAATGTATCTATTTGAATGAATTTTGCTTATCACTGTGTTCTAGCTGTTTAGTAGAAAGTGGCTGTAGGCTGTTGCAATCTTTTAATTTTCGTTCATATTCATTACTGGGGGCATGCTGCTGACTATTCATTGCTTTACTGTCAGTGTATTTTGTATTTTTTATTGTTATTAAAAAATAAGTTTTTGAAACTCTCCTTAAATCAGCCACATGCAGTGGCTGATTTAAGGATTTCTGATTTTTTCCGAAATATTAGACTTTTCAAACAAAAGCAGCATTAATTGTAAATTTGTAGATAAAGAATGAAAGCCCCTCTCTTCATCATCATCTTTTTAAGATGAAGGTGATGCCTGTTGTTGTCTACCCCTCCATACTGGTAAGATCCTATTCCGCGTCCGGCTGCCTCCAGAGCGTCTTCTCATTGGTGTAGCAGCTCAGCCACGACGACAGGGTCGTTCCTTTGATTGAAGGAAAAGAGAATAGGTGTTTGGTGTCATGATTATGAGCTTTACAGAGCGGGCAGATAGTAGAATTGTAGATGGATGTAAAGTTGGGTTGATTTTGTTGAGATATGCGAGTAGCAGTGGAGATTTGTCAATGCATAGTTGGGCAAGCATGTATCTGACTTTTCTTGAGAGACTTTCTTCTGCGTTGTTGTTGATGAATGGTAGTGGTGTGCTTAGGAGAGGGTTCGGATCACATGATTGAAGATATTCTTCAACTTGTTTGTGATGACTGAGTTTAAGTGCTGTTTCAGCATGTCATTGTTGAGTGATTGGGTGGTGTTGGTGATATTTGTTGTGTTGTAAGCGGAGCTGTTGAAAATAGTGCATATTTTAATAGGAGCTGTTGAAAATAGTTAGCTTCATTTGCCTTGGACAGTTGGTGTGTTGGGTGAGTTTGTGTAACAGATGATTTGGTAAGTTTGATTTTTGTTTAAGTTGAGTCTCATGCAATTTGAGGTGTTCGGCAATTGGTAAGATTTTAGCTTCATAGTGAAGATGCTGAGCATCAGTGTCTCTTGTGCATCCAGTTATTATTCTTAGAGCAGTATTTTGAGTGGTTTGAAGTTTTTGTAGGTTAGTTTTGGAAAGTATAGGAGACCATATGGTGTTGGCATATTCTATCACAGGTTGGATTATTGTTTTTGTAGGAGAAATGTTACTTTTTGTTTTCCCCAGGAGGTCAATGTAAGCACTTTTAATATTTTACTTGTCTGCTTTGTCTTGTTATTTGTACGTGTTTAGTGAAATTGAGTTTGAGATCCAGAGTGAGTCCTAGAATTTAGGATATTTGACTGTTGGGATTATGATGTTATTTATGCTAAGATTGAGTGTTATTTCATATTCAGCAGGATCTACAGTGCAAATGGTAGCAGTGGGTTTATCTGGATTTAGAAAAAGGTCATTGATTGTGATACATAGGTAATATAAATTAAGTAAGGTTGTAGAAGTTCTTGAGCTCTTTGATATTGGAAGTGTGATGCTGAAGGATTAATGGTGATGCCTCACCACCATCATTATCTTTTTAAGATGATGGCGATTCCTCATCACCATCAACATGCTACAGATGAGAGATGATTTCCATGCTAGCAGGGATCGGACGACCAAACGTTAGACCAGTGCTAGCAGGTTGTAGAAATTTTCTACTGAATTTTCACTGCTGAGAAATTCTTCAAGAAGCTATTTGGAGATTTATTTGAAACAGAAGTTTTACACCCTAAGCCGGTAATAATGATATAACCATTTTCAGGAGTCTTTTTCTTCAAAAGTGTTTTATTTTATTCGACAAGCATAAATAGATCAGAAATACTGACATCTCGGTTAGGCGAGTAAAATTTCATGTTCATTCTAGGAACAATGTTTTTCATCCCTGTTTCATTTTTGTAAGTGGAGACTCCATACACGACGTCAAGCGGATGAGCAGTCTGGTTCCTGTGACGTGGGGATGGGAGGGATCGAGTAAATTTAGCGTCACATTTTTGCATATGCAACAGAATGCTTAATTGTTAGCTAAATTTAAACAAATAACAGTTTAGTTTACCCAGATAACATCAATATTTTATTTTGAAGGTCAAGAGTCTCAAGACAACTATTAAAAGTTAAAATTATCCTTAATTCGATGTTTCATACCTAAAAATCAGCAAATGGGGGGGGGGGGGCGGTGAGTCTACCGAATGTGGGGGGGGGGGGGGGGGGGCAAAAAA
>JAQFZK010000164.1:0-12792 GCA_034695905.1 Fridericia nemoralis | reverse complement strand
CCCCAAAAAACATACCTGGAGAAGGAAGTTCTTTGGGAAAACGTCTAACCCGTGCAAGCATGGAAAACGGACGTAAACGTTGATGATGAGTATAACATAAAGAGAACATAACTACAATCGTTTCTCTTAACTCTACAACCAAACGAGCTCAATCTTGGTTGATAACAAGGTTCAGTAAATACTACAAGTCATAATTGCATGCTCTATCCTCTACAATGTCCACATTTTGAAGTTTAATTGAAATACTGTATAACTAACAACAATAGATAACTAACAATCTAAAGATACCAGAAATGAATATGAATAAAAAGCCACAGTATGGATACAATTGAGACACAATCTTCACTCTGCGCACACACACACCATTGACAGAGCAGCTTCCAGAGTTCTCTGACGCTTCACCTCACCGCATCGAATTCTTTCGGACTCCTGCACAAACAGCATCACGTTACATATGAATACTAATAGCACACACAAAATGTTGACGCAACATGCTATTTACATGCATAATAAATGCTTTAGTACATCTTGCTTTAGACAACCTGAAAAGTAAAACTGACATTATTATGTTATCGTCTTACTGGTATAATAACTAAGTACAAGACTGATTGTAAACTGAAAGACTGTAATTATTTTACATAAAACTATCCATTAAAATAATGCTACAATTACGTTGGAGTATTTAAATAAATACATGTAATTGTTAGAATCATTAAAACTGTTATAAGCATGATAGCAAATAATCAACAAGCAAGATATCAAATAATCATACCATGAATATATAGCAATATCATTCTACCACAATGAAACATTGAACTACGTATTATACAATGTATACTATTTTAAACAAAAAAAGCATTCATCACCAACATCACCAACATATGACAAATATTTATTCAATAAAACATAATACACAGAGATATTTTATACATAGAAGTATTTTACAGGTATATCTAATGCAGCCACTAACAATAAAGTCAAATTCTGGATACAATTCATCATCGTGAGGATCATCACGCTTGCCTATTACTATCTCTATCTGTATCTATGCCCATTACTATCTCTATCTGTGTCTATGTCTATTACTATCTCTATCTGTGTCTATGTTTATTACTATCTCTATCTGTGTCTATGCCTATTACTATCTCTATCTGTATCTATGCCTATTACTATCTCTATCTGTATCTATGTTTATTACTATCTCTGCCTGTGTCTATGCCTATTACTATCTCTATCTGTGTCTATGTTTATTACTATCTCTATCTGTGTCTATGCCTATTACTATCTCTATCTGTGTCTATGCCTATTACTATCTCTGTCTGTGTCTATGTTTGCGAGGTTCACACATTCAAAAATCGCGTTCTATCACAGTTCTGCAGTAAAAGAGTACTATAGCAAGACTTGATACCTGTAATAATATCTGCTGTTGTTTTTCTTTATGCAGAGCAATCTGAACACTCGTCTTCTCCTTTAATCTATACAAGATAATAAGGAATTAAACTAATACAATTCCATTTATGAATAACATGTAATTACATAAAATTAATTATAACAATAAAATCTTTTTGACAACAATTTAAACACATTAAAACTATACAACTTTAAATCTCCCTGGATTTTTCTACACTAAAATTCAAAATTTATTCATTACATTGTAATTTACATTTATAATTTAAGGTGTTTTTAATAATTTAACGAGTTTACCTTAGAGTTCTTAATTTAACCAGAAATGTTCAGTTGGATCTAGGCCTAGGAAAAAATTCCAAATCAATTTGTATACAATTTCTGTCAAACAAATGTTTTTCAATGATGATGTAGTTAATTCAATATCAATTACAGTCAAACTCAGTTCTTATAACATCGAGCAACCAGACAGTCTATTTTCTTTAACAAACAAAGTTTTCTTGCAACCGAAACGCATTGAAACAAATTTCAACTTAAACCATTCACGAATAGCAATAAAAGAGTGTGAAAAGTAAACAAAAATTCACTAGTTACTAACTTGACAAGATCCTCCTCCAGTGTGATGAAAGGTTGCATTTTTGAATTACTAATGAAATTTTCCTTCCAAAATTCCAGTGTTTTCTCTTTATGCTCAATACTAAAAAACAACATAACAGATATACCATACCTATCTGTAACGTTAAAACAAAGTAACATAATCTGTTGTTTTATAGATTACAAAAATTATTTTCAGCTATATTCACCAAATATATTCACCAGCTATATTCATTGAATAACACAATATCAAAAGAAGCATCATTAAAAGTAACCGGAAATTTATAGGAAACAAAATTGAAATACACTAGTTCTTGTCATTGATATATAATTATTGCAATTTCATACGATTATTAATTAATTAATCAACAAATTTCTGACAATAAATCTAATGATCATCACATAAAGTATTAAATAACAATCATAAAATTTCAACAGACAGCATAAAATACACACACAAATATGCAAAACTCAGCAAGTACTCAAATTCCTTCACAAACTCTAATAAAATTCAAATGCTACATGAAATCTTAATTTAAAAAATAGTATATTTTATCAGAGAAATAAATAAACTTTTACAAATTTAAAACAAAAGCATTAATAATTTACATGTTTCAATGACATTTTAAAGAACAAATTACATCAAAAATAAAGTCTAAAATTAACCAATAAAACAAATATGTTGTTTATCTATCAAATACAATTTACAAACAGCTGCCACATTGGCCATGTAAAATCTCTTCAGATGCATACCTAGCTAAGTGATAAAGAAGTCCAACATTCTCAACAATGTGCACATCTATTTGAATGTGTTTCGGTATTTCAATCGAGCAAAAATAGCACCAAAAGTTGATCTGTTCTTCACCAGTCACAGCGTCTCGAACTGCTAGGATGGCTGTACTCCTTTTCACCGAGTCGACCTATAGCATACAGATTCATTAACATATAAGTAAATATTACACTCAATCTAAGCATTAACAATTTCAATACAATATACTGTGCAATTTACGCTTCAATAAGTTCCCGTACGATACTTAAGCCATCATTCATTCGTTAACAGTTTAGCGTCGCTTTTTCTGCACAAGCACAGGTTGGACGTTTCCCCATACATGTTGTGGGTTTTTTTGTAGCTCCGAGTGCATTAAGTGCAACTCGGTTATTTTTTAAGCCGGATGCCCTTCCTAGCACAACCTCGCTTTGCCAGGAATGGTCCCTTTCTCTGGGAAAAGTGTTCTGCTCTTTGGTTCGGTAGTAGTGTAGGCCTGAGCCAACACCACCACCATGAAGGAACCAAGAGCAGATAGGAGCGGCCTTCCATTATGCATAGCTCTGAGCAAACCACCCACCATTAGTCGCCTCTTACGACATACAGGTTGCGCAGTGGCAATATTCTTAGTTCCCCAAAGCCACAGGGTGAATTATTATTAATTGTGCATTATTATTATTATTATTATAGTACTGATAAAGTTTTAGTCCTTACAGTGTTACACAATTTTCAGCATTATAGTGTTACTAATGTTGTATTATACTATCTGTTTTATGTGTATACATGTGTTTGTTTGTAAGCATTTGTTTCTGTTACTGTTATGTTTCACTGTATAACCACGTATGCCTCTATGTATGTATGTATGTCTGTACAGATAGCCCAGGTGGGTTCGTTGGTGCTGGGCTGTGTGCAAGAGATCCATGACTTTGAGCTGAAGGTCAGTCTGCCCGGAGGCTGCAAGGCCACAGTGCCCATCACAAACATCTCTCACTCGTACACTGACCAGCTCAAGCATTGTGCAGCGCGTGCGACGGACGAACCCAGTATGGATGAGGATGATGAAGATGTTAGCATTGCCGTCTCTTTTCTCTCTTTGTTGGTTTCCTTATTGTACTGCTCACTGGAGTGTACTTGTTTTTGTGCATGTTAACTAAGTGTGTCATATGCACATTGCACGTGCTGCTTGTTTAGTGTGTGTTAACTAGTTGTCGTATGTACGTGGTACTTGTTTTGGTATGTGTTAACTTGGTGTCATAAGCATGTGGGACTTGTTTTTGTGCTTGTTAATTAGGTGTCATGTATGTGCTATTTTTTTGTGTGTATTAACTAGATGTGCTATGTATGTGTTGTATGTGTTGTGTATGTGTTGTGTGTATGTGGTGTGTATGTGTTGTGTGTATGTGGTGTGTATGTATTGTGTGTGTGTTGTGTATGTGTTGTGTATCCGTGTATGTTGTGCGTATGTGTTGTCTATGTGTTGTGTGTATGTGTTGTGTGTATGTGTTGTGTGTATGTGTTGTGTATGTGTTGTATGTGTTGTGTATGTGTTGTGTGTATGTGTTGTGTGTATGTGTTGTGTGTATGTGTTGTCTATGTGTTGTGTGTATGTGTTGTGTGTATGTGTTGTGTATGTGTTGTGTGTATGTGTTGTGTATGTGTTGTGTATGTGTTGTGTATTTGTTGTCTACTTATTGTGTTGTGTATGTGTTGTGTACTTGTTGTGTTGTGTATTTGTTGTGTACTTGTTGTGTTGTGTATGTGTTGTGTTGTGTTGTGTATGTGTTGTCTACTTGTTGTGTTGTGTGTATGTGTTGTGTACTTGTTGTCTACTTATTGTGTTGTGTATGTCTTGTGTATGTGTTGTGTGTATGTGTTGTGTCTGTGCTGTCTACTTGTTGTGTTGTGTATGTGTTGTCTACTTGTTGTGTTGTGTGTATGTGTTGTCTACTTGTTGTGTTGTGTTGTGTTGTGTATGTGTTGTGTATGTGTTGTGTATATGTGTGTATGTGTGTATGTATTGTGTGTTGTGTTCAGTTGTCACCTCTCAGTGAACTCTTCAACGTGGGTCAAGTGGTACGGTGCAGGGTGACTGAGATAGGCACTGACTCACAGACAGTGGGGGAAGGGGCAGGAACAAAGAAGAAGAACAAGAACAGAAACAAGAACAAGAAGAGTGTCACATTGACGGTGAATCCGAGAGATGTCAACTCTGATCTCTCAACCATCAGTGCTGGGCTGGTAGTGAACATCTTTCTCTCTCTTGAAACATTGACTTACCCCTGTGGCATGGGTAACTAAGAATATTGTCACTGCGCGACCTGTATGTCGTAAAAGGCGACTATGGCGGGCGGTCTAATCAGAGCTATGCATAAGGGAAGGCCGCTCCTATCTGCTCTTGATTCCTTCATGGTGGTGGTGTAGGCTCTAGTCTACACTACTACTAAACCAAAGAGCAGAACACTTTTCCCTGAGAAAGGTACCATTCCTCGCAAAGTGAGGTTGTGCCAGGAAGGGCATACGGCATAAAAAAAACGGATGCATTTAATGCACCCGGAACATAAAAAAAAACACAATGGCATCTGTGGGAGAAACGTCCAACCTGTGCTTGAGCAGAAAAAGCACCGCTAAACTGTTGATGATGATGTTGATGATGACCTACAGCCTAATACTACATATGCCATAGGACTTATTACTGCATACATAATTCATTGCGATATACAGAAGAGAAAACCACCACAATGTTCAATTATACAATACTGTTTGTAATTGATTAGTAATTGGTGACTATATCATCAACTCCATATTTTACATCAAGTTTTCGTGCATCAATCTTTTGAATTGCTCCGAAAATGTCAAATTCTGCTTTGAGTGGAGCAAGTTTCTTGTATGCCGGATGCGATTCGTAGCGTAACCTATTTACGTTTACTCCGAAAAATCATTCGGAGATTTAATTGAAAAGTTTTCCAAAATCCTTTTGAAAATTTAATTGCAACAGATTTTACTACGTATGCCTTTACTGACACAACTACCTTCAGAAGTCAGTGACTCCAAAGATAAGGTTCTTCTTTTAGTCGCCTTCTTCGACACGCAGTAGCACGTCGGATATATTCTCATTTTCTTTATATCAGCAGGGGTAAATTGTATTAATTTGTTTGTGATATTTATTTTGAATTTGTTCGTAACGGTTTCGCACGGTTACACTTTAACTACTTTTTAATTCATAACAATGTTTAAACTCTATTGAATATGTATATTGTTGAATTTTATTGCTAGCATATTGATTTGGTTGTGAGTTTATAGCTAGTTTTTAATTGGTTGAGTCGCTTGTATTGAGAGATTTTGATTGGTCGTTGACACGACGTTGAGTAATAAATATATTTTGCTAGTCTGTGATTGGTTGTTGGGCACTTTTTACCGTTTCAGAGTGTTTGCTGAGTATTATTTCTAATTTTTCAAAGGTAGTTGGTTACTACTGCTAATTTCTGATTGGTTGTTGGGTGCTATTGCAAATTTCTGATTGTCTGTTTTGGTCTGCTGCTAATTTCTAATTGGTTGTTGGGTTGTGTCGGTAGGTTCTGATTGGTTCAGTTGCGAGTAGGGAGGAGCATGGCTACGTGATTGATGTGGGTGTCAAGTCTGTGTCAGCCTTTCTGAGCAGAGCAGAGGTGGAAGCACACATGACCCTCCTCACTGAACAGGACAACATGGGTTGGTATCATGGGATGCATTTCTAGTCTGTGATGTTTGTAAATTAATCACAAGCTTCAAATTATTTATTAATACATCGATTGAGTTACTTATTTAAATGATATTAATGCTTTTTACAAATTGTTTCTAGCGTTGCATAGTTTCTGTTTGACGAATATTAGTATTCCGTTCAATATTTTTGTAGAGATCGTAATTCTAGTAAAATAATAATGCAGTGAAGATTATCTCTCGTCATCTATCTTCTTCTTTCAGTCTACTACTGATTTGATTACAATTTGACGTTATATGTGTCACTGTGCATTTGATATGTGCCCATGCTTGTTTTCATGTGTTTCTCTGTGTGTATGTGTGTGCGCGTGGGTGCGTGCGTACTATTTTATATATATATGTATATATAATAGTGCCCTGTTGGAGGATCAAGTTCGAGACCTTGGTGTTGTGACAGAGTGTCGGACTTGCAATTCAAGATCTCGAGTTCGAACCTCCAACAAGGCACTATTTCATAATGGTCTTCAGCAAGCTATATACTTACCGATGCTAGATGGCAAGAAAAGCAAAGGGAAACCACCTCAAATGAAATAACCGCCTCCCATGAGAAGATTGGGCACAACCAAATGGATCTGGCATTAGGCAGAAAACTTGTTCCATGTATATATATATATATATATATATTATTGTATGTTGATACTCTGATTGCTGTACGTTACTACTACTACTGCTGCAGTATGTTACTATTTGTTAATACTCTATTTTTACTCTAGATGGAGAGAGTGCTGCTAGTGAAAGTAGCCTTGCGATTGGTCAACTGATTCACTGTGTCGTTGTTACGGACGACGCTATTGGACGAGCAGTGGGAGAGACTCGGGTCATCTCTGTGTCATGTGACCCGAAGCTCATTCGTCAGTCTAGGGTGAGATTATCACTTATAAATATTCATTAGGTAGACATCTCTAACCAAGTTTATATTCAGTATATTTATAGGATTTTAAAATTGTAACAAACTTGTATGTGTGTGTATATTTATATATATATTGGTTTATAGTATATTCATCTATATTATTCGAGCATAAGATCTTTATAGTATGTGTTGTGTTACAACGTATTGTTACAACGTGTTGTTACAACGTGTTGTGTTGTTGTCTCAACACAGCTGAGCAGTGAGACGTTGAAGCAGACTGGAGTGCACAGCTTGCTGCCTGGTCTCTGCCTGGTCTGCAGAGTCATCAAGGTAGGATGCAGATGTATTCACAGGATTACAGCCGTGCAAAACGTATATCTATACGGTAAACAATGTACATGTAAGCATACAGTTGTACAAACAAAGAGTCAATGCATCTAGTCTACAAACAGACAGGGTTTCATGATAATAATTATAATAATATTAGTAGTAACAAATATTAATAGCTCAGCACTTGGCAAT
This sequence comes from Fridericia nemoralis, assembly GCA_034695905.1. NCBI lineage: Eukaryota > Metazoa > Annelida > Clitellata > Enchytraeida > Enchytraeidae > Fridericia > Fridericia nemoralis. Next base: position 4,900 of record JAQFZK010000164.1, on the reverse strand, counting down.
CACAACAAAAGTTTTCCATTCATCATGAAGAGTATCATCATGTTCTGTCATTGCTTCTGCTTTCGAACAGAAATTTAAAATGAAAATGTTGATTAGAAATAAATATTAATGTTTGTATGCTTGTGTGTGTGTGTGTGTCCATTTATGTGTATGTTTGTTTATATGTATTAATGTGTGTATATGTGTGTTTGTGAGTCTGTGTATATATGTGTGCATATGTGTGTGTGCATGTATGTGTTGTGGTAGATGTCTGAGGAAGGGCTGACTGTTAAGTTGAGTACATACACTGGATTTGTTCAGTCAAAACATCTTCTCTCATCTCCTCTCAGCTACACTGTCAACCAAGAGGTAAATATATCTCTCTCTCTCTCCCCTCTCTCTCTCTCCTCTCTCTCTCCTCTTTCTCCTCTCACTCTCTATCCCCCCTTCCCTCCCTTCGTTTGTCAGCCATTCTCCTCACTCTCGTTTCTATTCACTTTTTCTAGTGATCTTTTTTTTTATGCTGTTCTGTTGTTTCGCTCTTCACGTTGTCATTCCCAGTCTGTAACATTTTCTTATTCTCTTCTTATCTGCTGTTTCTAAATCGTTTAGTCTTATCTTATTAGAGTCAATTTGCATTAGGTTTCTACAAATATTGTTGGATTAATTTATTACTTGAAGTATTTAATTTCTTGAATTATAATTGCAATTTTAATGTTCAATTATAAGGTACAAGGTACTTTTTTACAAATTAAGTAGTTCCCTAGGTACTACTACACAAACTAGCTACTTCCATAGGTACTACTTTGCAAACTTTGCAACTAATTTGCATAGCAGAGTTAATAGTATATGCACGTCTCTGTGTGTGTTGGCTTTGTGTACTTACATATGTACCTAGTACATTCATTTATTTGTGTGTGTTCATAGATACAGCTGGCCGTGCTGTATGTACATCCGGTGACCAAGGTGATAAGCCTCACACAGTTGGCACACTTGATGACATCACACTCAGCACATCTGTGCAGCAGCAGCACACTTCCCAGTCTCTTTGATGACCTGCACGTGGGAGCAGTCATCCAGTCTGCCACTGTGGTCAGGGTCGACCCAGGCAAGGGAGTCTACTTCACAGTCAATGGGAAACTGAGGGGATTTTGTCCTGTGAGTTGGCTTACTGACTTTCTGCTTTCTGTTAGACTGTTTTTGCTCCATTATAATAGCTGTTTACGTTAAATTAAAGACACCTTTTTTTGTAAGAATTACTTTTTAGCTTGAACAGGTTTGGTTAGCAATCTCCATTTCATTGTCCTCATTACTTTCAGCAGCGAGTCATCATTTTCATTTCTCTACATCTGTGCTTGTATATTGATTGTTTATGAAATCGGTTTGATTGTCCATTCATTGTACTGTAAATAGATGAGTCATATCGGTACGAAACAGAGAGAGACGATTCACGACAGCTTCAAGAAGGGATCGACCAAAACGTATATTAAATTTATTTTTTCGTAATTCATCGCTTCTTATATAACATGTTGTTTGTTCAGCATAAGAGAATTGATTGAATGTGTTTGATTGATGTTTAGAAATTGTGTTTACAGATTGACTTTGTTTAACTGCTTTCATTGAGCTTGTAAGCTTGTAAGTCTGAGAGTTTGTCAGTCTGCCTATCAATAGGCAGAAGGCCTGTGATGGTTATACACCTTTTTGTGTCACAATTCAGGTTTACAGACAAGTGGACAATTATATATAGTGATATTCTGTGTGCGGTAGCAACATATTTGTTTGTATTAGACAAGTCTGACCAGGGATTGTTTCATGATCTGTGACAATTTTAGTGCCGTATACTTTTCCATATACTTAACTGAGATCTATGTACAGTAATAGATTCGAAGATATTTATTATCCCAGTCGAAGTGTATTCAGATGTGTGCTTTGTGCTGTGTGTGCTTCAGCTGCCGAGTGATGGGTTTCAACCACGCTGACTACGTTGTCGTTCTGTCATGCAAGAAGTAAGTGCTCTCCTACGATTACAGGCGCTGTATGGGTGACAAATTTACTGGTTTTATTTATTTTGTAGCCCGTTGTTCCATGTTATGTTAAGTGCATATACTTTGCAGGAAATGTGACGGCAGGCATTTCTTTATTCATTGATAAACTGTTGTTTAACAGGTTGAAGATGAGGTTGATGTTTGGTATCTTAATAATGTGTCAAATAATATAGTTTGACTGTATTTTATTGCATTCTTGAAATGTATATGATCTATTTTCTGTACTGTTGATATGTCAGTTTGTATACAACCGTAGGTTTGGTGTGTTGTATATGAGCGTGCCTGTAGGTTGTTGTGTGTTTTCCTTGTTGTGCTATGTAGAAGTGTGATAGACCAGCAACTGTTTACCTACACTGACCTCAAGCCTGCCATGACCGTTCAGGTACACTAGCCTGCTGGTTACTCTTTCTCTCCTACCATCTTTCCTCTTGTATATCTCTTTGTGTGCCTCTTTATCTGTCTGTCTATATCTGTCTCTGTACGTTTCACATGGCACTATTTTGTTGATTGATTTGTAGCTGGACTTGCTTTACTCTGTCATGTACAAGTTTATTAGCAGATCAGTTGTTAACATTTACAACCGTTGAAACTTGTTTGTTAATACTAGTGATATTTTCATTAACAACAGTTTCAGTTGTAATTGTGTGTATGTTTGATTAAAATGACGCCCTGTTTACATGTATTTTGGGTTTGTGAATGTTTGTGTGCGTGTATGTATACATGTGTGTGTGTGTGTGTGTGTGTGTGTGTGTTTATTAATATGTGTACATGTTTTAATGTTTGTCTGTGTATATGTGTATACTTTGTGCATTTTTGTATGTGTGTGTGTTCTAGTACGTATATGTCCTTGTATGTATGTATATGTGTGTGCATGTACTTGTATGTGTGTGGTTATATATGTGTTTTTGTATGTATGTAATATGTATGTATGCACACTTGTACATGTATGTTTGTGTGTATCTGTGTGGTTGGTAGTGTGTAGTGAGAAAGTTCCACCGTGACGGCGTGTCAGTTCAGCTGACAGACCGTCTGCATGGCTTCATACCACACATCCATCTCTCTGAGGTGCCTCTCAAGAATCCACAGAAGAAATTCTCCATCGGCAAGAAACTCAAGTGCAAGGTACGTTGAGAGTGCACCCCGTGCTTACTTTCAAACTACTAGCTTTCCTTGTGTTTATTCCAGGTATGTGTGTATTTGTGTGTGTGCATTTGTGTGTGTGTGTGTGAGTCTGCATGTGTGTGTGTGTGTGTCTGCGTGTGTGTGTGTGTGTGTTTGTGTAGTGTGGTAGTTCTGTGGTGGTTAAAGTGTTTAAATTGTTAGATTGTACTCATAATGGCTCAGTTTCTAATTCTGGCACCAGAGTTAAATGTTATAGAAGTCTGGCTGAAGGGTTGAGAGGGAGATCAGTGCCCAAGCAACCTTCTACATAGAAGATGCCACAGTATTTTACTTGTATATGTGTTTGTACGTGTGCTTGTATGTGTGTTTGTCTGTATGTGTGTACCCCTGTGGCAAGTGGGCTCCTGTGGCTTTGGGGAACTGGGAATAGTGCCACTGCGCGACCTGCATAGCGTAGAAGACGACTATGGTGGGCAGTCTGATCAGAGCTATGCATAAGGGGAGGCCGCTCCCTTCTGCTCTTGGTTCCTTCATGGTGGTGGTGTAGGCGTTAGTCTACACTACTACCGAACCAAAGAGCAGAACACTTCTCCCTGAGGAAGAGACCATCCCGCTAGACTAACTGTCTTCTTAAAGACAAAAGAACGGTAACATGCTGCAGTCCATTGAATCTCCATTGTGGGGGAAATGTCCAACCTGTGCTTGCGCAGAAAAAACTAAACTGTTGATGATGATGATGATGTGTGTTGTGTGGTGTAGGTGCTGACTGTAGACGCAGCCAATAACAAGCTGACGTTGACCCACAAGAAGTCTCTGCTACAGAGCAAACACACAGCACTGACCAGCTACTCACAGTGCAGAAGAGGTGTGTTGTCTGATGGCTTTGTCAAGTCTGTCAAACACAACGGACTACTCGTTGTCTTCTACAACAATGTCAAGGTACTTATATCATACTAGCTATAACCCATGAAAAATGACGGACTTTTTCTAAGTATTTTAACACAGTGCGCTGACTAAATGACCAATTGTAACAGCGTTACATAAAGACCTGTGCAAGAGCACTGAATAAGTTGACTTTGACCGCTACAGCCTATTGTTATAACACAGCGTGCTGACTAAGCGACCAATTGTAACAGCATTACAGAGTCACATACTCACATACCTAATAAATTATGTGTTGAAATTATTGTGTAAAAGAATCAGATGCGCCTGTGTGTGTATAAATATGGTTATGTGTCTGTGTGCTGGCGTAGGGTTGGGTGCCGGTGAGAGAGCTGTCGTCCAGTATGCTGGTGGAGAGCCCTGAGAAGCTCTTCTATCTGGGTCAGTCTGTCCTGGTGAGGGTCATCAGCTGCAAACAGGAGGAGGGAGAGATGAGACTCTACCTCAGTCTCAAGGTTTGTGCTAGTGGCCTGTTTCACTCTCATACAATTCTAACACTAATACAACATATCCATGTCTGTGTTGTGTCACTCAAGACAGATAGAGATCCTCTGTGTTGACAGACAGAGATCCTTTGTGTTGATGGTTCTGAAATAAATATAACTTTATAATAAAAATTGGCTGTTCCAGGCCCTAAACCAGGGGTTCAAAGGGTTCGTATAAACCTCTCAACTCCCCCCTCCCCCACCCCTCCGCACGTGACGGTTTTTACATTATAAGGTCCACTCTGGAGTATAATCATCAACGTTTTACGTCCGTTTTCCATGCTTGCACGGGTTAGACGTTTTCCCAAACAACTTCCTTCTCCAGGT
>JAQFZK010000163.1:0-12813 GCA_034695905.1 Fridericia nemoralis | reverse complement strand
TGAGTATAACGAGGCCATATGATTTTATTATGATACCGTGAATGGTAATCCATTGAAGTTAAACAAGATTTTTACATTAATTCGATCGGTTTATTATTGTCTTATTAAAAAATTAATAATTTAATGTTAAAAATGTTTATTGTAAAAATCACATTAGAAGTTGTTAGAGATTAGCTCTAGTTGATAAAAACACATTTTAACAGGCTTAACACATACACACAGAGACCGCTTTCATTCGAGCTGAAACGCCAAACGTGGATTGAAAAACCATTCTCACAATTGTGCTAAAATCATCGGTATTTTAAATCATAGTTTTTGTCTTTGAGCAATGCGGCTGTTTCACGGGTTCGTCAATTTGAGTGAAAATACAAAAAGAAGCATAGAGCACTAGCAGCCTGTGAATCAAAATATTTAATATAGAGATCGTTTCTGAATATTGTCAGTAATTCATTTCGCTTAAATAGAAATACTCAATTATAGTTATAGTATATTGTTATATTACACTATCAACTATATTAAAGTTTTCTGTACTTGTGTTATTATAATGATATTCCTAAGCAAAAATGATCTTTTAATAATATTTTTATATTAAATAATTTTTTAAATATATTGTTATTTTATATAGTTAGTTACATTATGGTTAACATAATAGTTCAGTGCTGAAAATAAACAACAAAAAGAACATGAATAGACACTTTACTTATCAACAGAGTTCTATTGTTGATGCTTCACATCACTCTGACTGCTTTAACTCTTTCAGTTCACAATCTGCAGATCAGCAAAATAGCCAAAGAATTAGAATAAGGGAAGAAATTACTAACACTGTAACAGGTAAAACTTCCATATGATTTTGAACCAACGGCCGAGGTGATCAGCACGTGATATTTGGCTGGGCTGTTCCATTGGCAGGTCACGTGCCGACCGTAAACAAAGTAATATTTTAAACTAAATAAAATATATTATAGCCCAAAACTGCAAAATAAATACGTGAAGGTTTTCGTTGTTAAGATAGGTTTAGATAGATTTATTAACAACTAAAATTTTGACGGAATTTCAATATTATATTTTGTTTACAATTTCAACAGCAGTTCCGCTTTTTAAATCGTTGTGCGACTTCTCGTCTTCTTTCTAGTTCTCCGGGCGTAGCTGCAGAATTCATGTTAGCGAATGATGTCATAAGTGCTGTTGAACGAAAAATCACCATGTCACAATGCGATTACTGCAATTCTGTACCACGTGAATGGACCCGACATGACATCTATTGGATAGCCAATACAAGAGTACTGATTCAAATCTACGTCATTGTGTCCCAGTCATAGATAAATAATTAATTAATTAATAAATACTAAATACTAAATAGTAACAATAAAAAGTAAAATAATACAATCAATAAATAACAAATAAGTAATAATAAAAAAATGATGTAATATAAATTCAGCCGATAAGTCAATCGTTGAGATTCGAAATAGAACTTAATTAATCTTTATATACATTTTGTTCAATATTAAAGAGACGCTAATATAAACATGTTTCAGCTGCAAATTATGCAATAAAATAACTACAAAAAATTCTACATAATATTATATTTAATTCGTTTCAACCATCACCTTGCTGGTTGCTAATTTCATTTAATTTTAATTGTAAATTAATATAATTTGATTTGACTTAGTAGGTAACGTTTATTAACAATAATTAAAAATTAATATTCCTAATTTGTAGTGACTATTGAACATATCACTTTCCAGTTATTTTATATAAAATGTACTCAGTGTCTGCTTAAAGTTTAAAATCTAGAAGAGGCAACAGTTTATATCAGTAATGCCGTTTGTCATCATTCAATTGCATTCAAGAAAATAATCATGACAAATAAAGACAATAAATAATAGCGCCATCAAAACAGTTCCAATGAGTAGGCTCCTTACTAATACCATAGCACTTCGGTTAAATGTTCTTGTTTACAAACAATTTTTCTGCAATGTTTTACAAATTTCAACAAATTTGGTAACAAACGGTATGTTTTTAAAGAAAGCATAAAAAGAGTTGTTATTTTTCACAGCTTGTTTTTACATCATATTTTGATAAATAAGAGTAAAAGATTTCAGATTTCGAGAGTTGGATCAATAGGCGTCTTGAGACAAATGTCCAAACAGTTCAACTTGTCAATTTCAGAAGAGACATTGCTATTTGCACTGCTCTAAGTGACACCGTCAAAACATTCTACTCTTGTTTTTGCTAGAGCCACGGAAAAGAATAAACAGCAAATTAAAAGAGGGAAACAAAATCAAAAGAAAGAAAAACAAAAACAAAACTCTTCAACACCCAACATATGCTAACACATATCGAAACTCACCGATGGATGATGGTAAAACGATATTAGAGTTATTAGATATTTAGTTATTAGAGATACGAGAGCATGGCAATGTAACGGGACAATTAGACAACAAGCAACACATTTTTGGATTAGCCGGAATCCTTATATTTGGATAATTGAGGTTCCAGAAAAAAACGAGAAGCACAATTATATGACTAAAATATCACTGTCACCACTGTCTAGTAGCATTCATAACAGTTTACAAATAATTACAAGAAATATGTATGGCACAACAGATTTTTATGTCAGCGCCCGTAAATGTTTTTATATTAATATTAACACCACGTTTTAAAATGAATGTATAAGGTATAAGATGATAAGTATAAGATAAGTATAGAATGTATAATATGTCACTTACGGTATGACAAAGTAAATACGATGGATCATTTGCAGTTCTTTGTTACTAAGCTTACTTTATTTTATGAATTTGTCAGAAACACTAACCTTTGAATTGTTTACAGAAAGATTGATTGGTAAAATAAACCATATGCAATTACCAATACGCAATACATCAATCTTTTCTCCGTATAGCAATGCCACAAACACATTGAACATTCTGCTTAGTATTTCATGAAGGATAGTCCTTTCTCTCAATACAACTGATAAACGTCGGCGGAATTTATACAACATGGATAACATTCTTCCACACCGTTCGACTTATCTTCTGACAAAGGACGAACGTTTAGTGATTCAGTTTCACAAACAAAATCAACCTCAGTCAAAGATTGGCATTCATCTTAATTATCATACCTTATAAAATGTATTTACTTAATAGGTGCTTCTGTTTTATGTAGCTCATTTTGAATCTAAAGTCCACGTTGTTCAACAATTGTAATAACATTTTTAATACGTAGAAAATCTCGACGAAGTCAAAAATATATTTTATTTTAGTATATTACGGTGAAATAATGGTTTTGTTGGTTCTTGGTTACAGCGCTCAACATACTTTGTAGTACAAATATCCTAACCGTATACATGCTGATAATGTTGGCCAGTATTTGTGGACATAGAAAACAGGACTAGTGGCTAACTGACAAGTATGTCTCAGTGACGGTGTTATGTACTTATTTAAACACAGTAAAAGTTATAATTCTAATTTTATAATTAGTAGTTCATCGAATAAATGTATTTTCTTTAATTTTCTTTATAATGGCTTAATCAAAGTGACATTAAAGACGGTGAATTCATTATGTCTGATCAATGAACCAATTCATTAAAACATTGAAGCATATTGGTTTAAAACCCTCAATTCTATTCCATTCTTTGAAGAAATACGTAATGTACTTAATATATTGTGATGAAAATATTAACAGTTTATATTGTTTTTATTATTATCTAAATAAATTTCAATTTTATGCAATGTATTGATGAGCAAAAGTGAAATAAAAACAAGCTTTTGTGATAATTTACACAAAATATCGATAAAAATTGCGCGATTAAATTCTATATCCTAATTTTTACACTAAGCTGCGATAATTTCGTATTAAACCGGAAATTTGTGTGAAAATTTGTTGGATGTTTTTTTAACCTGAGAATGACAAAATGTCCCCCGTTCAATCGGAAACTCCCAACTGTGAGACAATCCATTCGTTTAGTGAATGACGTGTATTCGTGCGCTGCAATTTACTCCGTCAATTATATTTAATCTGTTCATTGAATTGCAGTAATCCATTCCCTGTCACTTTCATACAAAATGAACATCGTCCCCACGGGATGATCGGATGATTGATAATAGTCAGAAAATATTTACAAGGAGTTGTCCTCGAAGGAAGAGCGAACTCCCCATAATATAATATTCGGACAAAGAGATGGCCTCGTCGTCATTAAACGTAATCGTTTGTGAAAGTATCAGCATAAACGGATCAAGTGCGCTGAGATACTGTATAGGAGAAAAACGTGACAATTTTTTGTTCTTTTTGTCATTTAATGATCATTACTTTTCTATAATATTTGATTCATTTTGTTTCAAACGCAGGAAACAACTTTACTGCTATTGTGTTTTTTAACATTAGACTATGATAGTTGCAATTTGATAACGTTTCGGATATGCTATATGTAGTATCTTTTCTAAAGTCCACTGAAATTCTTATATTTTATTTATGCATTGATATTTGGTTTCTAGTGTTTATTATGAGGTAAATGTTTATGAAAAAATCAAGTACAAATAAGAAAAATAAGGTTGTTTGTTGTAATTCTTAATTTTTACCCGATCAGCTTTTCAACAACATATTTCATGCAGCAAACACTTTCTTACGTTGAGCAATTTAATATTTATTATTACCATATTATATTAATTAATCAATTTTACCTAGTTCTTATATCGTTTTGGACAAATAGCATTTAATTTGTTTCTGGTATTATTACAGACATTGTTTTTATCGCCACTTAAATTGGTCTCACGTTAATAAAAATGAGTTTGAAATGGGACCGTAAAGTGTTGCTTAAGTCGTGTCAACGCAAACATGAAAGATAAGCTTCGTTATTATAGAACTATAGCAATTGACCGGTAAAATTGTAGAGCAATTAGTTTGTTTTAAAAGCATTTATACATGAAATAATTATTTGCCGTCAATTAAATAGTCGAAGCATCGCAGCGGGAAATTGAGTGACGTTAGGCCTACTACGTACAATTTCAATACATTTTGTAATTGAACAACTGACATTTTGTTTGAAGCAGATTGTTTTTCGACAAAACGATTTGTACAAAAAAAGAGAACATTAGAAAGCATAGAAAACATAGAATACAGCAGCCAGGGAATAGGAAAATAAACCACCAATCCTCAACACATTTTACCTGACTCTACTTATTTTACCATTGCCTATTTGAAAATTAAACTTCTCATCCATCTAAAATTATTCATGTTTTTCACTCTTCGAAACGTTACGAGAGGGGTCCACTTTAGAGAACAGGAGGGGGGGGGGGTTATTTTACTCTTATTAGGGGACGAGGCTGAGCTCCATCGAAGCCCTTATACTTTAAGCACAGAATTTAACATGTTTGATTGTTGACACTTCAAACTATTAATTTAATTTATTTGATGGAGGACTCTAAGTTACCTAAATTATTTTGGGCCTATGACCGAGACGGATAAATAATAAATAGTGGGACAGCGTCTGAATCTGATACTAAAGTCTCTTATGACATAAATCTACTGAGAACATTAACCCCTGAACGGGTTGCTGGGGGGCCCTGCCCCTGAGTGCCATAAATTTAGTTACCCAGGTGTGCAAAGTTATCTCGCGAATTTCTAAAGAAACTTCATAACTCATTTTCCTTTTCATACCACACCGAGGTTGCAGGTCGAATCAGCATTCTCCAGTAGCGTCGTAAATCCCGCGAGATTAATATACTTCCGTTTTAATATAATATACACCGTCTCGTATGCCGTCATCCTGTATTCAACTAGTTATGCTAATCCGAATACACACATTGCAGTGGCGGCTCACCGGCAGAGATTTTTTTTATGAATTTAAAGATAAATATCGAATTTAATAGTGTAATTTCTTCCGGAGTAATTTGTAACACATCGCTGCGGGGCAATAATGTACAGGTGTTTATTTTTAAACGTGGAATTACAGTAGACTTTTAACTCACTAGCAGCGATTTAATTGTAAGTCAGTGTACTATATAATTATAATACTTCGATGATTGAAATGAAATAAATCTTACGTATTCTTCTGCTCTAACAAAATCTTTACTATCCACCTGCATTTTATTTCAAATGTATACTTGATAATAAACCAAAACCCAAGGTCACATACTGTCCGAAGCACGACTATGAAATGCTTATAAAACTGACGCATTAAAAGAACAGTCAACTCGACTAGTTGACCGCATTGACAGAAATTATGTATCTGAAGGAAATAATTTTTCTGTGCATTTAAACATTCTCACGAATGAAGCAGCATTCAAGAAAATATGACATTCAACGAATTCTAGCTCATGATTTAATATTAATACGAAGTAATAATTCAATCAGCACTGTTGAAATATAATATCCATCGCACATAAAACTGTTTTATACAAGTTCTACAAGGTTGATGACCAGTTGAACAATTAATGATCATTTCCTTCAAATGTTGTTTGATTTTCCTTTTTGTTCAGTTTTCTACTGAATCATTTTTGGCTTTAAAAATCCGTCAAATTCACCAGCGACAACAGAGTTTTAAACTTTTGTTAAATCTTGAACGACATTTCATTACAATATCTAATTTTAGAATCATATTTTCAACGAGATTCTTTCACGGCATTTGTAGAACCTAACTGTCGTCCCGTGATGAAGCTTCTAGAATTTCAATCCATAAGCCAATGCAATCACGCTGGCCGTACCACGGCGGATTAAGGCTTAGTGAAGGCGAAGCGTCCCACATGGCGTCGGCCAGAAAGAGATAAATGCGGGAAGAAATATTGCGTCCTACACAGCCCCGCAGCGTGACTTTTGAGTATGGAGGGGACCCAGGGGCGCCTATCGTCCCTAAAACGGTGACACAAATTGGTTCAGTCTTCCCTTTCTTATATTTTTAAATGATTCCACCCTGTAATTTATTTAGCATGTACGAAATATTCTCTCTCTTTTCAGGTGGGCTCAATCTGAATCCTTTCCTATATAGATTAAAAGCCCTGAAATTTCAGGGGTCAATACTTGTGATATCATATAAGGAGCGCGTAGCGCGACGCACTCGAATAGGGAGCGTACCAGTGGGCAGTTTTTTCCAAGATAGTCCAATAAATTGAGCCGGGGGGGGGCAGGGACCGCTGCCCCCCCTCTCATGCTGCGGGCGGGGTCCTACACGAACAGTAAAGAGTCAAGTGTAGTAGCAAAGCATCCTAAACGAGAGATTTACGCCCACAAGCACTGTGCCCTACGCGGAAGAAAGTCGCATTGCAGTTCTGTCTAGAAAGTCTACGCATTCCAGCAATGTGTCCTACAGAGCTACACGTAGAAGAGTAACTTTCTACGCGAAAGATCTACGCGTAGCAAAACTACTTCTTAGCGATACAGCATTGCGACGAAACTACAAGTAGACGTGGATAGCGTTCTACTCGAGAACAAATTGGAACACAGCAGCACTAAATCACGTATCTGCGTAGAGAAGAACTATTGCAAACAGGACTTTGTCTTCATGAATTCTACTCAACAGTTGTTGGAGACATAGCCCCAGGAACCACCCTCAGTGCGATCATCGTAATGAAGCAACTGTAATTCATGGTGAAAGTAAATGCATCCAAGTGAAGATTTACGTGAGAGAGATAACGAGTAATTATTTAGAGAATATAGAACTGAACAAAATAAGCTTTTTGAAAAGAGATAATAAAGTGGGTGCAAGACTACACGGGCAATAAATCTAAAAATCTTACGTTGCTGCTTTATCAATGCTGAAATGTTGATAAGGGAATCAACACGACACAAAGCAATGCAGAAGAAGAATAAATTATGTTTCGGCAATGGTGTTACAGAACAATGAACAAGTATAATATTAGAAAGACAAAAAACAATAAAAATAATTGAAATGGTAAGTCACAAGCAAACAATCATTTCTGAATGAAAGAAAATAACGACAAATTCTAAATTGCATGATTTAGTTCTACTGCGCCTGGTGACGAAACCACATAACCTGGCCGGAAAATAAAGAATGTGTAAGAAAAGAAAATAAAAATATTCAACATTGTTGCTACTAGACGGTAAAGGTTATTTGAGAAAGTAGCGCTCGCTACTCTTCATATTCGAACTCGTTTTAAACACAGAAACGACTCTAAATTGAACAACACTCAGCTCTGACGTCACAACACGTTCCGTAGGCCTACTGTGTTTATTAACGGCTCGTTGGATGGCACCACTCGTGGTTTTGATAATTTGCCACCGAGTCTCCCCGCTACTTAAATTAACAAAACGTCGGTAATTCACATTAAACGTGTAAATTTGTACTACGCAGTCAATTTACAATTTACCGTCGACAAACCGTTAAAGCTCCACAAAGATTTAGGCTTCCCGATAGTAAATGAAGGAGACATTTGTCGTCTTCTCTCACCGGCTATTCATTATTAAAGAATCGTTGAAGCCGTAAAACCGGTGTTCAAAAGAGCTGTCTGACTTGAGCACTGTTTTTCTGACGCGGCTTTGTAAAAACAATACAAACGACCAAGTCACGCCACATACAAAAGCCAACGGAAAACGTTGCATTATTTATAATCTCTCGCTGAATTTTTCATGCCACACAAGCGCAATCCGTTGACGGTTGAATGCCACGAGACGAATTCTTTTTTTGCACGTATTCGCTCATTGATGTTGGCACCTAAGTGAAGTGCCAGAATTTACTGACAATACAGGTTTAGCCTGTTGTCAGTAAATTAGAGCGAGTTTTGTGTTAGCTGCTGTATGCAAACCATTACTACACCTTTATTTAAAATATTAAAATAGAGACCACAATCAGATGCAACTTGGGAAAACCTGATAATTAAGGGGACAATTATCCAGCTTGAGGGGGATAATTGACAGCAGTGGAGAAAAGCTGCTGGAAGAGGAACGTTTTCAGTTCTGTTGTTCTATCCTATATACAAAGTTTGATTTCTCGCCATGCACGTAACTACTACACCATTCTAAATATTTCAAGTCCATTCTAAGCAAGTATTTTAATGAATTTTAATGATTACATTAAACGCCATTTTACAACAACAAAAATCAAAATGTTATTCCATCAATTTTCGGCTCATATTTTTTTAGAAATTGTCAGATACCACTCAGAGTCATGTACCACTAAGATACATAGTCATATAAGTCAAGATATATAAGTTAATATATAAGTTAAGATATAAGACATAATTATAAGTTAAGACATAGTCATATAAGTCAAGATATATAAGTTAAGATATAAGTCAGATACCGCTAAGAGTCATGTAATTTACTTTTTTAGTAGAAGCGGTCAAATAAAGCATTGGTCTTATTTGACCGCTGTCTTCATGTGCATTAACACACTGTGATTGATCTACTGCATAATGCATCACCCACTGCTCCATATTGCTTCTTTATTGTGCTAACGTATTCAGTTTCTAGTTTCGCTATTTCATGCACGTTTATTGTGTTGACACTTATTTATTTATTTACTTTTCTTTTTGCTTTACTGTATTTTGATCTTTGAACGAATTAAATAAATACTAATAATTGGAATGTTCGTTATGATTATATGGTGTGAATTTTGTTGTTTGTTGTGTGGTACAGTTTTAAGCTGGCTCGTCGAAACTAGAGCAATAAAATAACTTATCATGACAGGGTAACACTTAAACAATATCTTCTAATAAGTACTATCGTATTACGAGTTGCAATCTTTAACTGTCACCTGATATTCCTTAGGTATTAAAATGATTGTCGCCTAAGATATATTTGTTCTTTTCCCTCCTTTCATTAATAGCGTCTTCAGGCAGCTCTTTTCTCTCTCTCTCTCTCTCTCTCTCTCTCTCTCTCTCCCTCTCTCTCTCTCCCTCTTCTTTTTATTTATCTGTTAATTATAATTCTTCATCTAGTTCATTTTTTATTAATTATAAGTTTTTGGTTCACTCAAACAAGCTTTGACAGTCTTATAGCAAATGATTGAAGTCATTTAAATTTGAAATCGGTATGTATATGTTCGTATACAATTCTGCATCGTCTAAAAACTTTAAAAACTTAAAAACTTAAAACTTAAACAACTTAAAAACGTCTGGATTATAATACTCAGGTACGTCAGTCTTATAGGCAAAATGATATAAAAGCTTTAGAAAGTGTTCAATGATGTAGCCTATACTAAGATGATTGATGGATTTAATGGTTTAAAGTAGGGATACGAGAATATAATTAATAAATTGGTTACCCACTATTTCTGATACTTTATCAATAATATTCGACTGGATCATTTTGTAGCTGCTAATTAACGTAGATCTTAACGGAGTAGTAATTAACGTTGATCTTAAGAAAACTCATCAGTGTACTAAGGCGGCGAAATCTGCTAATAACATTTTGAGACTAATCGCAATAAAGATTTCTTGTATAGGATAAGGAGGTAATGCTACCGTTGTATAAATTGTTAGTAAGGCCTATTCTTGATTACTGTATGCAGGTCTGTGCGACCGCATCTGAAAGGAGACATGCAAATAATTAAAACCATCAAAAAAATCTTAAATGGTAAAGGGTCTTTAAAAAGTTTAAGTAGGCTATAAAGAAAGACTATGAAAATTGGGAATAACGTTCTAGAGACTATAGGCACTTTCATAGCGACCTGGACACAACATTCAAAATCACAGAACAGTTGTTTAATATAAATGTCGAAAACCTATTCCAGTTTAATGCCAGTGTATCCAGGGGACATAACTTTAAATAATTCAAATATATAAAAAACTGAAAGTTGAAGGATACATATATGCTTCATTACAAACACTGACAACCCCAAATTTAACAATACACAATTACACAAAGTAGTACAAACACACACACAAGATAAGGAAAAAACAATGACACAATGTAACAAGAACAGACAGACAAATTAAAATATATTGTATTACACCGTACGTATAGCAATCGAAAGAAATGAAATTTTAGCTAAGGTAGTGGTTTTAAGCGGCAACTGTCTGTCGTGTGCACGGGGTCTCACGGTGTACGGTGTGCTCTTAACCAGGTGTAGCAAATTGTACAAAACATGATGTTGATTGGTAAGACTCTTTCTAAATACCAATTCATTCTCAGGTAGAACTACTGATATATGGAATTACCTAATCAATTGATAACAGTTGACACAGTTAACATGTTAAAAGGGTGTGCTTGATCGCCATCTAAGGAGTTACGAGAACAGTTTTGAGCTGCAGCTCTGTTCCTGTGAAGCGCCGCTGATCTGGTTGTTGCAACTGGATTGGTGGAGCCATTGAAATCATTGCAATGACCCCATTTGTAATCATCTCATTTCAATATCATTTTTTTTACCAGATGCTTGGAATCATTAACAGAAACATTAATCACTTAGATATTATTTAGAAATCTATTTTATTGCCTTACGAGTCTTTAATTAGGAGTTAGTCGGAATATGCACAAACCGTTTGGTGCTCTTATACACCTTTTTCACTGTGGAAGTAACAGGCCTATGCCTACTAGTTTCATGGGCAGTGCCTTGTTTACTACCATATGTATTTTCAATTTCAGGCCACTAAATGCGCAATTAACATCATATATGAGCATAAATAGTTAATACAAACTACGGGAATTCGGAAGTTAGGGTTAGTGTTAGGTTCGTTTTAGGGTTAAGGTTAGTGTCTATTGTTATGACTGGAGTCCGTTTTTGAGATTAGGGTTATAATGAGAGTCAGTTTCGATTTGCAAAAATTGATTGAACTACATTTTTCCTTTTTACGCCTGTATTAAACACAGGGTGAATGTTATTTGGGTATTGCATAATGACCATGCTGATGAACAAAATGGCTGATGGTCCAATTTCTCAATTTTAGTTTAAGTCATGAAATAGCTCTATAAATGTTTGAATATTTTAAATATTGAAAAATCCAAATGAAAGTCACTAAAATGGTGGGAGGATGTAAATCATTAACTTATATTGGATGACTGAAGTTTCTTGAGTTGCCAACTTGAAATTTAGACGGCTCCGTGGAGGTAATATAGAAACTATAAAATTTTAAATGGATGTTATGATAGTGAATTGGTTCCAACGTTAAATTTAAGTGCAAATGTTAAAACCAGAGGACATTGCTTAAAATTAGATGTTACTCGAGCTAGGTATAACCTTAGAAAATATATGCATTTCCTATAGAATTATTTCTTCATGGAACATCTTAACAGAGGACATTGCACGATCAAGCTCCGTAAATGTTTTTTAAAAATAGATTAGACAGATACTGGTAGTAGGAGTAGTAGTATTTATTTAATCCATCAACGTTTTAGTACTTTAAACAAGAACAATAAATCAAATGCTTCAGTGCTGTGTTTTTGCTTTGTCATAAGCTATAGACCAGTTTAAAAAAATCAAACACAATACAACAACAAAAATGGATCCAGGCCGCTATAAAAACTAAAAGTCTTGTTTCAGTGACCTGTAATAAAAAAAATTACAAAAATATCAGAAGTGGAACAGAACGTAACAAATTATTAGCAAAATCTATCTAGTGAAACGTGCAATTCAGATAAAGGTGCAACAAAGCCTATCTAGTTAGAAGTTCGATTATATGATTGATACGGGTGTGAAAGATCCTTCCAAAGATGTTCATAACATTTAATAACACGAGTCTACATTTCTAGATCAAACAGTAATAAAGGGTGCAACGGAAAGGAACAAGCAATATAATGGACAATTCGAATTAAAAAATGGATGCCGGGAAATATCGAGGGCGTTCTTTACATCTAACAGCTCTAACAGTTGTGTCCGATAATGTAACAGCCTGTCCCCGACCTCTGAAAATTCTTATCGAATAA
>JAQFZK010000162.1:0-12822 GCA_034695905.1 Fridericia nemoralis | reverse complement strand
TTATTGATACAAGTTACAAACCATCACAAACAAATTTATGAACCAAGAAGTCATGCAACGCAGTGGCAATATTGAAATTGTTGACAAATGGTAGACAAATCATAGTCCAAATATCTGTATAGACAGTAAAATATACAAGAATGAACGAATAAACCACTCCAAAACACTTTGAATAGTCGTAGTGTTAGCATTCCAAGTATTACAATGTATTTTAAAATAAAAAATTGGTCTAGGTCTCTCTTGTCCGGAAACATGGGCATGGAAAGGGACGCCTGGGTTGTCCCGGTTCAGGACGCCTTCCGGTAGGCCTAACGTAGTCGACATGGACCTCTCGGCAGATCTCTTCGAGCCTCCCCTGGACGCTTCAGTCACCTCAACCGGAATGCACTCCGATTCCAGTCTCGCGTTTCCCTTCCCTGTTCCGCCTGACCGATTCTCCGTCTCCGGAGAATAACACTTCAAAAAGCCGCCAATGCCCTCGAGTCCCGAATTAAGTTCGTCTTGTCGTCTCTCGACAACATGGCGGCGTGGTTGAAACTGTTCCAGTTCGCTGATTGTCTGTCTCAACCAGCCAGAGGGGGAAGCGAATCATCCAACTTGACGACTCGGGTATCACTACAGATCGACCGGTCATCAGCTGGTATCGCGTCGTCAACGCCAGACGGTTGCTGCCTCACATATGAAGCCGCGGGTGAAAACTAAAGGCGACGAGAATCGGAATTCTGCAGCTGAGGACATGGTTGTGCGTCGGACTTCTGGCAAGCTGCAGGAGGGGGACATTAAAATGAGCGGTTCGTTGCCTCAACTCAGAAGAAACACTTGCTCCTCTAACCTTTGAAACGCTGAGATCTCTGGAGGCAAAGCTCTTATCAGCACCGACGGATCGGACAGATCGGCGTCCTTCTCTCACTTTATCGGGTTCCCCCACCTTGAGAACAGCGGTAGTAAATGTGTGGAATGCGATCCGAGGTTTTCCAGAAGGTTAAGCAAGGGGCAAAGATAGCATTAGACCGCAATATCTCAAGGACCTAGTGACACCTCAGTCAGGCACGGCTCTGTGTGAAGGTCTGACGGAGCTCTGCAATGTGGTTCTCGCCGGACGTGTCCCGGTTCCTGTCTGTCCGTCTTTTTCGGCGCCGCACTTTTCTCTTTCCTTAAGAAGGACGGTGTGATAAAGCTCATCGCCGTGGGATTGATTCTTCGACGCCTGGTTGCGAAAGTTGCGAACGGACTGGTACAGGTGGACTGTTTATCACCAGTACATATGTCAACGCAGCTAGGTGTCGATGTCAAGGGGAGCTGTGAGGCGCTGATACATTCCGCTCGGCTTTCCTGAAACACAATAGTCGAAGTGAGGCGCTGATCAATAATGATGTTGCCAACGCTTTCAACTCAGCACGTCGCGATGCTGTTCTTGAGGCGGTGGCTCAAAATCGGCCCGACCTGCTGCAATTCCTTCTGGCGGCATATGGTACACCGTACATTTTGTGGGTTAGTGATTCTCATATAACGTCAGCAGGGGGGGTCCAACAGGGGGACCCTTTGGGTCCGCTTCTCTTTTGCCTGGCTCTCAATGAACCACTGAAAGGCATACATGCTGAGTTCGTTTCAGGATATCTGGACGACGTGGTAGTTGGGGACACTGTGGCGCGACTGATCGAACAAGTTCGGGCCATAGAAGCAGCTGCAGAGCGGATTTGGCTTCAATTAAATCATTCCAAATGTGAGATAATCGAGCTCGATCAATCCCAGCTGTGGTCCAGTGCTGGCTTCAAGTTTCTTGAACGATCAGTCGACGAATCAGTTGTTCTCGGCTCTCCTCTCAGCCTGGCTGGAGTGGAGAAAACGTTGAGCCACTGCCGCACTCAACTTGAACATTCCAAGAGGAGGTTGTTGAAGATGTCTGCACACGAAGCATCTTTTTTTTAACTGTGAACTGCTTCGCTATTCCACGAATTCAGTTCCTGCTCCGAACAGCGCCGTGCTGCTTCTCTGAGGAGTTGGAAACATTTGACGAGACGGTGAGAGGTCTACTCTGTGGTATAGTTAACATCAGATTAGATGATGTAGCGTGGAGCCAGGTTCTCTCTTACGGTCAGGTGGGGCTCGGGAAAAGCCTCTCCATCCGGACCTGAAGCCTTTTGTCAGAGAGCCTGGGATGATGATGTCAGCTGTGCAATCTCCTTTTGCAAGCTGATGCTGTTAACCAGGCTCGTCTTAGGGCCTCCACCTCTCCAGGGTCTGGTTCATGGCTGCAGGCACTTCCCTGCGCCAGTCTTGGACTACGCCTTGGGAGTGGGGAACTGCGCATCGCAATTGTGCTTCGTCTCGGCACGCCTCGTCCGCACCCATCGCTGAGAACGGTCATCACGGTCTCTCCTGCCGTAGGAGCGCTGGGGACACAGGCGCCATTGCCTGCCAACTATGTAATTCTGCGTGCGATTCGATCAGTCGAAACGCATGCAGAATTAGAACCGCCAAGACTTCTGCGAGGGAATGTATGTATGTATGTATGTAGCATTTCTTAACTGCGCCGTAAGTGTCTTCCCAGGACAATCGTAGGAGCAGGGGAAGAGCAGGCTACAGGCGGTGAGCAACATCAAAGAAGTGCGTTTTTAACTTAGCCTTGAATGGTTTCAGGTCGGTTGTGTCTCTCAGGTTGACAGGCAGTGAGTTTCAGACTTCTTCCGATGCGGTGCTGAAAGATTGATCACGCAGCTTGCTTGTCAACCCTGTTGTCTTTGCGAGTCGAAATTGAGAGGACGAGTAGTATTAAGTATAGAAATTTAAACTGAATGTAAATTATAACATTTAAAGACTTATAGTCAAGAATTGTAGTGACAAATAGTATTTTCTATCAAGATACATCATATCTATTAGGCTGCCGTACATCGAATCCTTACGCACATTTACACAATAAATAAATTGGCATATGTTGGCTGTCTGAAATGCCTCTTAAAATGAGCGCTGTGAAACGTCACAGTGCAAGTGGCCCATAGCAAATTAAGTGATCTGTCAAATGGCAGCTCTAGTTTTGTAAATATAAACTAATTTGTTGATATTTGGTAATTTTGCATTTTTGTTACCTTCTTAGAATCTTAAAAGTTTTAGCAATGAGAAAAGCATAGCTTGCGAAAGGTTTTTTATATAAGTCATGAGGCTTGACAGGATTGAACTCAGGACCTTGAGCTGCGTGTCAGATTCGCTACCACATCACCACGGCGCCGTGACAAACGTTCAAGATTAATTGATAAAATAGTGCATTTTCACTGACATTTTAGATAGAGAAAATGCAAAAAATCGAGCAGGATATAAGAATACAGAGCTAAAAATTTAGACGAATATATTTGCGTGATTAATGTATCATTTCAGCAAGAATGGATAAAAGATAAAAGTACAGCAAACCATTGATCATCAAATCACCGCCAATAAAATCTAGTCAGAAAATCACATGTCAACAAATCCCCAGCAAAAATAATTGGATTATGGTAACTAAAGACAGCTACGTAATGATGGAATATATAGTTTCATTTGACTAATATCCTTTTTAATTAAACAATGATAACACAACCCCATTGGCTTATGTTTTTGGATAATTGCGCAATGCAGGAGGCTCGCAGTAAAAGCATTCGTTTAGTTGTCAAAACTCGTTAAGCAATTGATAATCTAAAATATATCTACATACATAAGACGTTACATAACGTATCACTGTTTTCATGAACATCAAAAATGTATGACCACTGTTTGTTAAACACTAAATTAATGCTGCCACGAAAGCATCAGTGTTTAAGCTATTTATTATGAGTTGTAAATGTGTGATTTCAGCACCTTCCTATTGAATTGTTTTGTTGTTGTTCAATTTATAAACAGATTATGAAGCTCAAAACATCACAACGAATATCACCATTCCAACTATTTCATATGAGATCTCAGCCTGGACCGTCAACGGTTGGATCTTGATGCAACAGAGGGTCAACGCCAGCTTCAGCTTTTATGGTAACTGGGCTCGATACAGAAATGGCTTTGGATCAATCTACGGCGCCTATTGGATGGGACTTGAATACATTTACCTTCTAACATCATCGCAGAAGTACAAGGTTCGCTTTGAAATGCTCACTACTCAAACCAAATGGATCTCTGCGGAGTACGATCATTTCTATCTTGGTAACGAGACGGACTTCTACAGACTTCACGTATCTGGATTCAGTGGAGACTGTCAGAACGCACTGCAGTACACACAAAATAATAATTTCCTCCACGATGGGAAAGCGTTCTCAACACCGGATTCGGATAATGACATTAGTTCGTCTAATTGCGCCGATTTGCCATACTACAAAGGTGGATGGTGGTATGGTAAATGTATCCAAGCAAATTTTCACGGATCTTACTCTGGTTTGGGATTTTCGTGGTATACGATGAAGTGTCCAGATTGTGTGTATCTAAACATGTCGCGTATCTTTATAAAACCGAATTCTTAAAATCCTTTCACACGATGTCTGTTTAATTGCAGCTGATGGATCATGACTTATAATTATTCGTTCGAAATAAATGAAAGCTATACATTTTAAAACCGATTGCAATCAAAATCAAATCGTGAAGTTGATTGTGTTAATAATGACAAACAAAGTAGCTCACTAAATCAACAAGTTTCTTCCTTCGGTAATAATTCGAATTATTTCATTTGAAGGAAACACGAAAATTGAGAGTCTTTCCTTAGAATGAACAATGAACAATTATAAACAATTGTATTGGTATTGGTATGGTATTGGCAATGGTAATGGTATTAGTAATGGCATGGTAATGGCAAGGGTATTGGTATTGGTAACAATGGTATAGACAATGATATTGTTTTCTTCATTCAGATACGCTGAGACTTATGCATTCAGTGCCTGCATGCTTATGTCGTTATGCTAACCGGGATAAAAGATCGTGTTTGTACACATCTTACTCCATTAAAAATTCTATGAGTGGTGAAAAATTAATATGAAATATTTAAAAGATATGTATGAAGAACGAAGAGAGTATGCTGGCTGATAAAAAACACATGAACAAGTAGTCATTGATGTTGAAGAGGAGATAGGACTCTTAGATTTCTAAATACCATGGTGTCTAAAGTTGTTCGGAGCCATATGGTCTCTTAATATGATCGTAGCTGTTGGAAAATGTTTCTTGGTGCCCCTAAGGGTTTCCAAGTCGGGAAAATTGAGCATTAAGCAGTATACATAATATACAGTGTTCACATTTTGAATCTCAATTTCAACATACATTTTTGCTGTAAAATGCATCTGATTGCTTGTAATTCTAGTTCATTCAAGGAAACCAGTCTAAGCTATAACTTAATGTAAACAATGATGGCGGATTCCAAATATAAGTTTTTTATGTGAACCACTATACCGATGCTCTTGACAGGACTGGACTGTTGGCCGTCAGATCGATAAGGAGAAAGATGATGAAGATAAGGGAACAACTACAGGCGGGAACAGTAGCAGAATTGTGCGGATTATATTTTGATGGGTGCGACTTAAACGCTACTTCGTGTTCGAATGGACAAAACATTGTATCCCAAAATAGTTTCACAATAATATATTTCAGTTGTGTGAATCAAACTGTCAGTGTTCAAGATAAACAACGCTCAATCTTTGTAGCAGCATTACTGGCATCATTAAAAGTAAGAACATTCAAACTGACGACTTGGCTTCGATCAGTTGCGATGGACTGGCTGTGGACATCGGTTCGACTGACGATGAGATATGACTTCACGAAAGACAATTACATCGATCAGTGCATTGGTTTGTTGATATGCTTCACGGTAATCAATGAAGAAACGGATCACCAAGCACATTTCAACTGAGGACATCTCGGGTGGTGTCAAATATTGCGGTGTGATCCAACTTCTTGACATCCAAAATGTCCATGTCACACACAAGCGACAGAGCTAGGCATCAGTTTTTTGACGGAAGCATCAGCATCCGTTTGTGGAAAAAATTCAGAGATGGATTTATCCGATCAAGAATTCAATGAAGAGGAATAATGGTAACACAACTTTAAATCTGAATAGCGTCTGGTTAAGGAAATTTAATTCGTTATGATTTGGATTGATGCCAATACGGTTACAATAATTGTATGAAACTTCAACAATAACACCTGAACATTATGAATTAGCTTTAAAGTTACAAAACTTGTGATTTAGTCATTCCAGTGATCAATTTGGAGTACTCTACATGATGAAAACTGTTATGATACAGTATGTCATCTCCCCCGTTGACTACATTAACATTGCTAGTTTTAGGGTGAATTTTTGTACTGTAAAACTCGCGCGTTTATAATGTACACATGTGTAAACATATTGAGGCACCTCACAACTAAATCTGATCTGAGTTCGATGTTTGTAGTTTCATTATATACCTAATAGATAGCTTATAACACCAAGGTTATTAAAATAATTGTAATTACTCATCCAATGCAGTAAATCCACCCTATTGGTTATGTGCTTTGACAAAATGTATTGTTGAAAATAGCTACTAATAAAAGAATGGCAGAGAAACCAAAAAGGAGATGATTGCATAAATGAGCAGTGGTTCTCACGTTATAATGAACAGAAGTGCTGAGGACAGGGACGGTTAAAGATGTTGGTGTCAAGGACCTGCCCAATGGCATCAAGCTAATGGTGATGATTAGAGGTATTCATTGAACTTTGGTGGATCGATGTAGCAGATTTCGGCTTTATGGACAACTGGCAGATGGGTGAAACCAATTTTGGCCTGCGTTTGTCAGGGCAGACACATATGCATACAGACACTTATGAATACACGACATGCTATTGACGTGCACGCAACCAATTGAATTTTGTTAAATTTTACGTTTCTTGTTAAGTCGTGACAAAACAAGTTCTATCAGTAGAAACACATTTAAAAATGTGGTGTTGTTATGTGCTGTACTTTTCTATTTGTTGTAATTTGCTGATAAAGTGGTCGCAGATAAGACAGCTGTGCATTCCCTCAAGTGTTATCAGCACCTAATGCATTCAAACGACGAATATTTATTTAGTGATTACGGTGCATTTTAATTCGTTCGAACATTACAATTTGGTCACAAATTGTTTATCTGAAAGTATACTAAATAATGACTGTGTTAAGCATCAAGAATATCCCCAGAGCTTTCTGTATGCAATAAACTATGCCAACTTACTACATCGCTATCGAATTGTTCCACTTTCGATATCTTAATAAGTAATAGCAATGCTATTTGTTGAACTAGATCTCTTGTTGCCTTTCAGCTAATAAACGTTGATTGTAAAACTGACTTAGGCAATATAATTAGTGGGCAGTCACGTAGTGGTTCACTTCCTGTGACCGATTCAGTAAATACAAAAAAATGATTTTAATGTAACTTACATTTGTATCTCGTGACATCCCATGAAATATTAAAAGGTATACATATTATCCACTTACATATTGCTGTTATTAAATCACTGATCTTCTACCTAGTCACTATTTAAGGCTGTGCATGCACTTAGGGTGCACAGCGTTTTTACAAAAACATCACCAGGTTATGAAAGACTGGTGCAAAATATAGACGCATAATGTTATGTTTGAAATCACCTAACTCATTACCCTTGAAGTACGAGGTGGTGTTACAAGGCATTACACTGAATGCTTGCTTGACCGCCTGTAATGTAAGGTCTTAAATTAGCGTTATAATTATCAATAAAACCATTCTCTCGTTCGATGCAAAACCGTGCACAAAAAAAACAGTGTTTTGAAATGCGACCGACTACGATGTGCATTATTTGAACGTAAACGTCGTAATGCGTCCATGTGAAACTATTCTGACGTCAACGGCTCTTCGTAAATTGATAGATTACTATCTATTTTAATCTACTGGTATACAGGCAAGCACATGCCCAGAGTGCTTAAGTAGTCCATAAAACCAATTAATACACCACGAATAAATTACAATACGGTACGTGTAACACACGAAAACATAACACCAAAACTTGAAACTGAACCTTGCATAAAACAACTATTAAAACAACATACTTAATTATGTTATGCATAATTTTTGACATTTAACTTTTAAAATGTGAATAAATTTATTTTGGCAGTATTTCGTTTAACGCAGAAAACTGACGGCGAATAGACTGTTTCATACGGCATGAAAATCCACTAATGGCACTCACCATGACACTAATCACAACTGAGCTCCATAAACTGACCCTTATAACCCCTAACCAACCTTAAATCCTAACCTCAACCCTAAATCTACATTATCCCTCACAGTTAAAACTAACCCTCACAGTTGAGGTTGCAGTTATGGATGATTATCGTCAGATTTTAGTACCAGGGTTAGTTTCATTGTAGTTCATTTTGCTGAATTAGTTCATTGGTTTCGAGATTGAGAACATTTGTAATCATGAATCCCAAAAAGCTGGTTTCTGCCTGAAAGTGGTCTTGAAGGCAAGTTTCAGCTGCCACCGAGAATCTGCTATGAGTCTGGTGTGTCGCCTTTTTGAATAAGGTAGCAAAGATTATAAGGATCAATCAATATAATGTTTTATACAATGTGTAACTTAATATATCAGTAGAAATATTTCGATTTCCATTGTAAATTACTTTTGTTTTTATACACTGTAATTAATTGTAATTTAGACTCTATATTTAGTTACAATATCTATGCTTGTTGCGTACTATGTGTATACTGTTGCATGTACGTTGTTTGTATGTATGTATGTCTATATGTATGTAAGTATGGATGTATGTATCTCTGTATGAACTGTAACACTATTTTACTGGACCATTTGTGCGTCCACCTGTCATCAAAGGCCCGTAATATATTATCCTAAGCTGGATATTAGTTTCTAATATCGTATCCACTGACCGTAGATATATACGATATTGCATTTCTTACTCGTGAAAGTAAAATAAAAATTGTTTAAAGTAGCAATACTAAAACAAATGCAAACCGAGGTTGTAATTTTGTAATTTTGAGAGACTGAATTCTTAGTCTTTTTGTGCTGATATCAAGTAGGAAACCACAAGGTCAATGCTTAAATTGAGTTATACCGAACATTTTAAGGATTCTTTTTAATCATGATGCGTGACATATTGAGATAAACACAATCAGGACACGGCATCGTATACCACGAGAATCCGTAACCAGAATAAGATCCGTGAAAATTTGCCATCACACAGCTGCTGTACCACCAGCCGCCTCTATAGAATGACTGAGCAGCGCAATTATGAGCCCAGTTGTCATTGTCCTTGTCAGGTGTAGAGAATGCCGCTCCGTTGTGAAGCCATTGTGGGTTCTGAGTGTACTGTAGTGCGTCCTGACAGTCTCCGCTGAATCCAGACACGTGAAGTCTGTAGAAGTCAGCCTCGTTACCAAGATAGAAATGATCGTACTCAGCAGAGATCCATTTGGTTTCAGTAGTGAGCATTTCAAAGCGAATCTTGTATCTATCTGTAGACGTCAAGAGGTAAATGTTTTCATTGCCGATCCAAAATGCCTCATCTACTGAACCAAACCCTTGCTTATACCGAGTCCAGTTACCGACGAAGCTGAAGCTGTTGTTCAACCTTTGTTGTATCATTATCCAACCGTTGACAGTCTTTGTCTGGATCGGAGCATTGGTAGTTGGTATGGTAATGAGCGTAGTGGCGTTTTGAGCTACGTATTCTGTAACATACACCATCAACGCTGCAAATTAATCAAACTAATAACAAGTGCGAAATTTTGAATGGAACACTATACCAAGTTACAGATAATAATTGTTTGTTTTAGTGTCATCAGATTTCATTAATTATGTTAAGAAACTTGCAACCCCACTTCTTGAAAACTGATTATCTTCATGATTAAATTTTAGCTTCTTAAACTTTTAAACTTCCAGATTATCGGCCAGGGTTATGTATTGATAACTTGGACATCTAACAAAACCTAAGCCCATATTATAGAAGATTACATCTGTAGCATGAAATATGTATCCTGAGTTTGAATTTTAGCTACAATATTTTTCTCTACTGGCATGTCATTAACGTGTGTCATTAACGTCTGAATGGTATAATAATATCGCTGGCATTACTTCTAGACAATTCCAAACCCCGAAAACGTTTGTTCAATAAGTTTTTTTTCAGTAAGAAAGGATTAAAATTAAGGCTATGGCCAGATATGGGGTTTGAAAGTGGAGTAAACTGTTAATGTAGTGATAATAGTAATTCTCTTGTTATCGCAAAAAAAATGTCGTGGTCAATTTTGTTCCGTTCTGCAAAAAATTGCAATACTACATAATTTTTGATTTGGGCTTCAATCATACAACTTGACCGAACGAGCGAATCAAAGAATCGGAACGCATCTTGTGAAAGTTGCGAACGACAAAGCGGAGGATTGGGACGAACATCTTACGTTTTATTATCATCATAATTCGTGTGAAGAGTCAAGATTCGACTAAAGTATCACCGTTCAAATTGTTGTACTGCGTCAAACAGCGCCTGCCGCCAGCGTTATCGCTCATTCGAAATTTAACCCGGCTTGATTTTGACTGACGAACTGCATGAAACAGCTGATCAAAGAGTCGTTGGCCTGGCCAGGATCTACTTAAACGTCGAACACAAGCTGGTGAACATATAAGAATTGCTCAAGCCGAGCAAAAGCATCGGTACGATATTAAACACAAAGGTTCTGAATACGCCATTGGTGTCCTGTGTATAAAAAAGAATACATACTGTCCAGCGCTCTAGCTTACTGAGCTATCAGTCTCTACTCAGCGAAGGAAGAGTCACCACAGTTTAGCTTGGATGATGAACAGTGGCGCCGTTGTAAACTGAATTTTAAACTAATGTTGACCACGGTGATACTTAAAATAGCACTTAAATAAGACACTTAAAGACACTTAAAATAGCAGGTGTATTAGCAACAAAACTTGGAACAAACGTTAAAAAACTGGATTTGAACAATACTAATAAAGTCGACCTTGAAACCGGAGACGGTTAGATACATGACAAGATTATGGACGCTGTCAACAGTATCATGGGCCAATACATGTGCGGTGTAGATATCAACCAATCAATTTTTCTGGTTCAACATATCGCAGAATATTCGCACGTTGATTTTGAGACATTTCAAATTAATCACGACTCGAATTATTGAATCGCGACAGATTTCTCTGGAGACGAAATCAAGATGGCCGATGTCAGCCTTGACGCTCCATACATCTCACAGGTTGTTGTTTCCCCTGTTATTTCATTTATGACGGTGGTCTAGTTTTACTCTACCTTACGGTCATAAAGTCAGACTTTTATTAAGAGGAAGGCATTCCATACATTTGAAAGTCTCTCCCATACATATGAAAGTCTCTCCCTATGTGAAAAAGGGGGAGAACTTATATAACGACACCGGCACTTTAAAGCTTAATAGCTTGACAATTGTGTAATATTGAACTTCAGTGTGGTATGAACAACTGCAGGGAATTTAAAAATAGAAATACCTGCAGGTTCGTAGCAGATGGCCCACGTTCTGTTTGGTAGTAGACAGGCGCTCTGATCACACTGAGTGATGTTAGTGACACTGTGAGCACATCTGTAGTACAGAGATCCGTTGTACGTGAACGGGAACGAACAGTTCTGAGCTGGCACTCTCGGTAGTCCGTTTTGATCCGTGCCGTCATTCGAGATCTTACAGGCGGCTTTTAACTGCAACAAGCGTCAACTTTATGTTATTATTATCTATAACCTTGTGATTTACTATAAATAAGTATACAGGTTACATTGATCACGGTGATAGGCTAATTCACTGATAGCAGTACAGTTAGTCCTGCAAAATCAATCAAATTGTTTGGCTAAGTGCTTAAGCATATATCTATACTTAAAGAATCATTGAATTCAGCCTAAGCGCTGATTTATATGCTTTAAACATCAAATCGCTGCGAAATAGCAATACCAGAAATGAGAAAAAACATTTATTGTATACATAGTCAAGTTTTTAGACAAATCTCGTTTTGTTCGGACCTATTGTTACGTCACTATTTCTGATTTGTTAAAAAAAATAAGTACGTATGTATGTGTGTATATATGTGTGTGTGTATATGTGTACAGTTGCATTTAGCTTTTTTACTGCGCCTTAAGTGTCTCGCCCTGGCAATCGAAAGCACAAGGAAGAGCAGGCTACAGACGGCAAACAACATCAAGCAAGTGATGACACGATACTGCAGGTGACTTCGCTTAGTTGTTGTCTAACTGACTTATCCGGGTATGGTCGAATGTCCGCAATGTTTTTATTTTATAATTTCTTGGCTTAGCGATACATAATACTACACTGCGTATTTAGCAATGTATAATTTATAATTATAATACTTATTTAAGCATAAAATTATATTACAATTGAAACGTTTGTTACAAATTAAAAAATATTCCATTTCCATTCATAATTTGATTCTATTATTTGATATAAAATGTAATTCAACTTTTTGATTATACATGAGCTCGAGCTGCTCAACAGAATTCAGTCGAATTACGAGCACATTAAAATGGTTAGATATGGGTTGGGCCTACATCAAAATCGTTGAACAAAGTTAGTAAATATAAACTAAGGCCATCTGTCAAGTTTTGTTCGACCACTCAACGCTTCATAACTCAATTCGTGTTATCTGGTATAGACTTGTCTCAGTTTGAGTTAATAACCCCATCGATGAAACGTTGTCTCCACTGTGATGTTTTAATAAGCAGTAGGCCAATATATCGACACATAAATACAGTAGCAGCTCAGCATTACACGTGCACATTCGATGGCAATTGCAAAATACATCCGATGGCAATAGCAAAGCATGGG
>JAQFZK010000161.1:0-12824 GCA_034695905.1 Fridericia nemoralis | reverse complement strand
TTACCATCGTGGGCTCGTTGGCTAATGATAATGCATCGTGGGCTCGTCTTTGGTTCTTAGGCTTTTTAGCCTCACCCACAGTAACTGTATCATTTTACTTTGTTTATCTAGTTTTAAAATTATTACTGTTTTGTTTATTTGTAGCAAAAGCACTAAATAAGAATGTGAAGGATGCCGGCTAACGTTTATTTACCTATACAGTATTAGGCACATAAAAAACATCTCAAAGTAGCAGAATTGAAATCTTTCAGTAATGATCTACCAAGTTGCTCGCTGAAGTTACGCCATCTGGTGCCATGACTTCGAGTCTACTTCAGGGCAAGCCGGTGTACTGTAGAGAATGGGTGTTCAGCAAGGTGAGTCATTGCCTGGAGCACCGGGCCACTGCCAAGACATGTGGGGCGCTGATCATGGGTGGGCCGGGATGTGGCAAGACGTCAGTGTGTTGTGAGCTTGTGTGGCCCACGGTGGGGAACTCTGCGAATAGTCGCCAGGGGACACTGAATAAACGAATACTGGCGTATTACTTCTGTCAGGTATGTTAGATATGTTATGCTTATATTTTTTATTTACCGGGTATGGCATTATTAAATTGATTTTATTGGATTGCTTAATTAAATGATTTTTAAAATTATTTATTGCTTCGGAACGATGTAAACGACGTAGTGAACATGGCAGAATAATTGATTTTGTGGTAATAAATTGTTTTTGGTTATGAACGAGGTTGTGTATTTCATTTAGGCAATGTTATTAAATTAAGCTTCTTGTTGCTTTGATTATAATGAAAGTTTGACTGTGAATTATCTGTAAGGGTTTTCACTCGCTTATAAATTTATTTTCAGCTGCAATTATTATCAATGTTAGATTGTTTGATGTGATAAATACTTTCAAATAATTTGTCACGTACTATTAGACAATACTAAATGTGGTATTGCAGAGTTGGATGACAGTTTTGCACTACAAAATCAAGACCATAGCACAAAGCGGTTGTTTTTCTGGACTAAAATAAATATTTTCTAGGAATGTGACTAGTAATAATATTATTACTCAGTCGGGGTCAATTTTCATTCAGTTGACAACTGTCAGGTGACCAGTCAAGTTAAGTATAGTCAACATTTGTTTACACCCCATTTCCTAGAAAATACAGATTAGGGAGCAGGAGGGAAATCTGGCACAATATTTATAAAAAGTTTAATAAATATTTAATTAATCTACACATTCACAAGCTCTGCTGTACAAGTAAGATTTTAATCCAGTATTGATTGTGCAGGTGTCGAGAATCTCTTGTTCTTACCTTGTGATCCGTGTAAGTTAATTTGTATCATTAATTACTGATTATTATTTTTGTTTGAGAGATTGTTGTTGATTTATTGAGACTGTCAAGGACTATTTCATATAACCTATATTGTGAAGCCACGAATATCGTTTCACGAATATTGTTTGTATTTTATTTTATATATTGAATTTAGGCATCCTGATTTGTGTAATGATATGTATAATTGCTTCACTGCCACAGGCTGACGATGACGAAACCCTGTCTGTATCCAACTTCATCCGCTGCATCATTGATCAGCTGATGAGATCCCCGTTGATCCCGGGATACCGAGATCTGTTAAGGGATGACCCGTTGAGCAGGGAATGTCTGGATGCGGTGCGATGCGAGAGTGATCCGGACGAGGCGTTTCGTAACGGAGTCGTGCTGCCTCTCTCACGACTCAATCCTGCCCCGACTCAGACTCTCTTCATCATTGTGGACTCTATCGATGAGTCATCGTTGCCAGGTAGACCTTTTTATGATGATTACTATGCTTATATTTATTAATTGAGATTGTGATGATTTTTGGCTTTGGGTTGTTGGTCTGATATAATGAGCAGATTAATTTATCTAGTTGAATTTTTAAGATTATCTTTATACATTTAGTATACTTTTGAACATTATGTTTTATATACTATTGATTAACAGTATTGCAATATCTGTTTTCGAGGTCGACCGAAACAGGTTTTTCATTTATCGGCCGAAAAATAAAAACCCGAAAAACCCGCCTTTGGTTTTCGGTCGAAAAATAAAAAAACCTAAACGGGTTTGTTTTTGTTGGCCGAAAAACGAAAAAATCAAAATCAAACATCTTTTACAAGGTAATGCACATGGTACACAGCATACAATACAACAAGTACAGAAAAGTCACACAATCAATTGCAGCGATATGATAATAGTAAGATTATGTTGATATTCATACACGTACATAATGTGAAAGTTTGTAGTGAAACATACCTGATAAATGTCATAATATAATTATTAGTTAGTTAATTTCATCAGTTACGCAGACTGGGCTACATACAGTTAAGAGCTTATTAGTAATCAAAATCGAATAATAATAATAATAATAATAATAATTTCAGCATAATAATAATAATAATAATAATATAATTCTTGAATTCCTAACTGACAAACACAATTCAAGTGAATAAGCTTACAATCAATGCAATCAAATCAATACAATCAAGCAAGCAATGCAAACAATCAAATACACAAACATACAGTTCAACCGATTGAAGCACAGGATTTTTGAACAGCGCCACAGGCAGCTAATCATGTGCACATGCAATCAGTTGCACCTGGCAGTCGAGTAAGTACCTTGCCAAAGGGTACAGGCGATGGTAGTGAAATTTTTTTGGGGAAATAATTTTGCTATCGAAACGTTGACGCCATCGGGAATTGAACCCACACCCTCGTGAATGAGAGTCGGACAACATGCCACTAGACCATCGGCCCGCGACTGCGAATGTTGTCAGCAAGAAATAGAAGTTTCTCTGCATTTTCTGCCGAAAAATAACAAAAATGCTAATCAAGGCTTGAGGTTTTCCGCACGTGAATACTTGAATTTATACATTTGATTCAATGAATTATTCACAGGCCCAAAGCCAGGGAGTATTCGAAGGGTTCTGGCGGACCTTTTTCTACTTTTGAGTTCTGTATAATTAAATATTGTTTTTTAGATCAACATTGTTATTGTCATGACGAAATTTTTATATATTGTTATTGTCATTATCATTTTTATGCACTGTTAATTTGTTATTGTCTTGAGCATTGTTGTAAGTTGTTATTGTCATGGTCATTGTATTATGTTGTTGTTGTCATGATCATTGTATTATGTTGTTGTTGTCATGATTATTTTATACTTTGTTGTTATTAGCATGATTATTGTTATATATTGTCATTATCGTTGCTATATCTTGTGGTCGTCATTATCAGTGTGTTTTATATTGTTATTGTCATGATTATTGTTATAGGTTTCTATTGTGATGATCAGTGTTATACTTTGTTATTGTCATGATTAATTTTACACGTTGTTATTGTTATGATCAATGTTATACTGTGTATTATCATCATCATCGTTATACATTTTTATTGTTGTGATCAATGTTATACATTGATATTGTCTTGATCATTGTATTGTGTTGTTTTTGTCATGATCATTATATTGTGTTTTTTGTCCTGATTAATTGTATACTGTATATATTGATTAATTGTATACTGTATATATTGTCCTCATCATTGCTCTGTCTTGTTGTTGTCATTGTCGGTATTTCATATTGTCGTTGTATTATTATTATGTTATCCTGTTACTGTTATCATTGTCGTTATTACATTGTCTAAGTGGGACTCGCATTATCCTAACAAGACATTTCTATTTCTCTCCGAAGATGATGGACAGAATGAATCCTCCGAGTCTCCAACGAGTACGAGCGTGTCAGAGTTGCTCGCCAGGCATCACGCTCTCTTCCCTCCGTGGCTGCTGCTCGTCTGCTCGGCTCGGCGTCAGAGCAAGGTGATCACTCGCATGTTCACCGGGTTCCGTAAGATCAGTCTGGATGACCTGCGTAAGGCGCACGTGGTACGAGACGTTCAGCAGTACATTCTGTGTCGTCTCGACCAGGATGAGCGACTGAGACGACATCTGAGCAGAGAGACGGCCGACACTCTCAACCAGCTGCACATCAAGTGCAACGGCTGCTTTCTCTATCTGGAAAAGGTTGGCGGTTGTCTGCTTGACGTTATTTCTGACTTTGTATTACTTGCTATGTGTTTATTTTTGGTATAAATTAATAATGGTGTAGAAATCTACTGTTATGAGTTAGTTGTGAAGGAATTGAACTAAAGTTTAAAGAAATTGCACTAGGTTCTATTCAATTGTTTAATTTTTAGCAGTGAAATAGTTGAACCCGTCACCTTATACTAAAAATTGTCACTGTCACTTAATATTTTCTACACAAGTAAATATTGCGATAATTAACTAATAATTAATTTATCAGGTAATAATAAATTTGACGAAAATAACAAACATATTATGTTTCACTGAGTCGTGTTATTGACTATGACTGGAAGGTGTTGGATGGGGTTGTGGAGAACTTCATACGTCTGCGGGAGATCAGAGACATACCAGGCACACTCAACGGTCTGTATCTGTGGCTATGTCAGCGACTCTTTGCCAACGACCAGTTCTCCGTCGTCTCTCCTCTGCTCAGCGTTCTTCTTGCGGCCCGTCGTCCCCTCACCGCGTCAGAGCTTTACAGCTGCGCGGTTACACGAGATACAGGCTTAACGTATGGTCAGTTTATGCTGCGACTAAACGCATTGTCTCAATTGTTGCGAGCGGGACCGGATGATACTCGTATTCTCTTCCATCATTCGTTTGCTGAATGGCTCCTAGACGTCAAACACTGTACGAGGAAATACCTCTGTACCGCAGCGGAGGGTCATGCGATGCTTTGTGCAAGCTTCTCCCTGCACGCACCAAATCTTTCCCCGCCCGAAGTGCGAGACTTTGCGGTGCATTTGTCGCGGTGTAGGATAGCTGAGCCTTTCCAAGACTGGCACTTTGCGCTGTGGTTGATGATGAGCGGTGCAAGCGTTGAAGATTGTCTGGAGTCGGCACATGTGGTGCAGAGAGATCCGGCTGTCGTTAAGCTGCTCGTCGACTCAGGGGCAAAGATTCCCCCGGATTGGGCGACCATTTCTGTCGCTACAAAGGCAGCGGCGGAGCGGCACGAAAACGGTGGTGTAGAAAAACAAGCGGATGGTTCGTCGTACAGTCCGAATGACTCCGAGTGTAATTCCTACGAGAGAAACGCAACCGGATCATCCGAAAAACATCCGATTGACTCCGGCCTCCACTGTGATGGTCGGAACGTCGATGCGGTTGATAAGTCCGGTCAGACAGCTATTAGCCGAGCCGCTCGGTCTGGTGACGTTGATAAAGTGCGCGAGTTGATCCGAGCCGGTGCGTCGGTGAACCATGCCGACTCAGACGGCTGGACTGTCCTCAGGTCGGCTGCTTGGGGAGGTCACTCTGGCGTCGTCAGCGCACTCCTAGAGTCTGGAGTTGATGTTGATCACGCCGATACAGATGGGAGGACGGCTTTGAGAGCCGCAGCCTGGGGGGGACACGACGACATAGTGAGTGAGTTGTTGAGACGAGGGGCGGACGTGAACAAGGTCGACAGGGAGGGGCGGACGGCTCTCATTGCGGCGGCGTATATGGGTCACACGAGGATTGTGGAGGAGCTGCTGGACTACGGGGCGGACGTGAATCATGAGGATATAGACGGGAGGACTGCCCTCTCTGTCGCGGCACTGTGTGTACCAACCGTGCAGGGGCATCAGAAGGTTGGCTGCTACTTTGTTAACTCTTCTTTTGCGCTATTGGCTGTGATTCTGAAGGTTTTTGCGTTAGATCTTCGGTGCAGTTGTGGCATTAGTTGCAACATTAGTAACTTGCCAACATTTATGGAAGTGAATTTCTTGCTGCAGTCCTAACTGATAAATTGCGAACAAAAATCTGATATCATTTTTAGTAATTTGAAGGTGTCTGAAATATGTGATGTATCATTTTGTGAATATGGATAACATTGAGCACTTTTATTTATTTTGGTAAATTTGTAATTACCAGATTCAAGACGATTTACTAACGCAGACCAGTATTCATTCGAATTCAGTTTTGCGATCATTCTCGAATGCCAATTTCCACTTTTGAGCTACTTACGTAATGACCTTGATGATTCCTTTATTGAAATCACTGAATCTATCACACATTATAAGTACTATACGTTAAAATGTTATAGTATTTTGCATAGCATTACTCACGAATGCGGGCTAGATCTTTTACTTTTTAATTGGTTCGGTTGACAGTATGGATGTAGTTAGAGTAAAGTATAGTTCATACCTGTTACGAGGATATTGCTGTGGTATTTCTTTTATTTTTTAATAACTTCAATTAGTCTGTAATTAATCAAGTATAGTAATCATAGAGCTCTGTTATGTTTATGTTGCTGTGGTATATCTTTAACTTTTTAATAACTTTAATTAGTCCGTAGGTAATAATGTATACTAAGCATAGCTGTTAAGTTTACGCTGCTGTCGTGCGTGTACGTACAGGTTGTTAGCTTATTGCTTGATCGTGGGGCCGATGTGAATCACTGCGACAAGGACGCTATGACGCCGCTGCTTGTCGCTGCGTACGAGGGTCACCACGCCGTGTGTGAACTGCTGCTGGAGGCAGACGCAGACGTTGACCACGCAGACAACAACGGGCGCACGGCTTTGCAGGCTGCAGCCTCTATGGGGCACCAGGTGAGTGGTGGGAGATGGTGTTGGTACAATTATTTAGGATTTTGATTGGAAGATGTTAGATGGTGATGTTAGTACTAGTGCTATTGTAATATTACACTCGCTAGAAATTGCATAAGCGCTGTAATGTGAATGATGTAGATAGTGACGGCATTATTATTGTTCTTGTTATTGTTGTTTTATTGTTGTTGTTGCACTTGATACTATCTTGTTGTTGTTACTCTCTTCAGATGACGATAGCATTGGTATTGTTCAGTTGCTGTTGTTGAATAGATTCTGATTGTGTTTATTGTTATTTTCTAGATGGTAGAAGCATTGTTGTTGTTGTTGTTGTTGTTGTTGTTGTTGTGTAGATAGTGATAGCATTGTTGGTTTTATTGTTGTTGTGTAGATAGTGATAGCATTGTTGTTGTGTAGATGTTGATAGCATTGTTGTTGTTGTGTAGATGATGATAGCATTGTTGTTGTTCTGTAGATAGTGATAGCATTGTTGTTGTTGTTATTGTTGTTGTTTTCTAGAATGTAGTAGCGTTGTTGTTGTTGTGTAGATGATGATGGCATTGCTGTTGTTGTTTAGATGGTGATAGCATTGTTGTTGTTGTTTTCTAGATGGTAGTAGCATTTTGTTGTTTTTGTTGTTATTATTATTGTTGTTGTGTAGATGGCAATAGTGTTTTGCTGTTGTTTTGTTGTTTTCTAGATGATAGTAGCATTGTTGTTATTGTTGTTCTGTTGTTGTTTTTGTGCATAGATGATAGCGTTGCTGGTATTGTTGTTGTTCTGTAGATTGTGATAGCTTTGCTTTTGTTGTTGTTGTTGTTGTTTTGTAGATGGTTTTAGCGCTGTTGTTGTTGC
This sequence comes from Fridericia nemoralis, assembly GCA_034695905.1. NCBI lineage: Eukaryota > Metazoa > Annelida > Clitellata > Enchytraeida > Enchytraeidae > Fridericia > Fridericia nemoralis. The sequence continues at coordinate 5,341 of JAQFZK010000161.1, read as the reverse complement.
TTTGTAGATGGTGATAGTGTTGTTGTTGTTGTTGTTGTTGTTGTGTAGATGGTGGTAGCATTGTTGTTGTGTAGATGGTGATAGCATTGTTGTTGTGTAGATGGTGATAGCATTGTTATTGTTGTGTAGATTGTGTTAGCATTGTTGTTGTTGTGTGGATGGTGATGGCATTGTTGTTGTTGTTGTGTAGATGGTGATAGCATTGTTGTTGTAATTGTTGTTGTGTAGATGGTGATAGCATTGCTATTGTAATTGTTGTTGTGTAGATGGTGATAGCGTTGCTATTGTTCTGGGGTGCTGCCGTTGACATGATTGACGTTGATGGACGGACAGTCCTCAGTACAGCTTCACAGCAGGGCAGTGTGGACATTGTGCGACAGCTGTTGAACCGTGGCCTGGATGAGTCACACAGGGACAACTCAGGATGGACCCCCCTACACATCTCCGCCTTCGAAGGACATGACGAAGTAAGACAATTTTAAAACTTTGTCGTATCTTTTTCTGAATCTTGTTTTTTTTTAATCTTACGGGTCTTATGTATTTGAAATCGCAGAGTTCGAGGAAATTATTAGTGCATAGATATATTTGCTCAAATTCAGGTTAACTTAAAAATTGATTTCTTGGTACTATTTTTTAAAAGGTAGTGATTAAGATGGCCTTTTGGCAAAACTTTTACATTTTCAAGATAATCTACTGTTGTTTTGACTAAAGCTCTGATGTGTAATTTTTGTAAACTCAGCAAGTTTCCTTTAGCTGTGTAAAATGTTTAATGTACTTTTCATTTATTTAAAAAATGAATTGATTAATGCAAGTAATCTAAAACCACATTATTCTGTTTAGCTACTGTTGAACTTATTTATTATCTCACTTATTGTTTATAGGATAGCTGTAGTTTTAAAAAAATTATGTTTTTTAGATATTGTATGTATGCTTTATTATTCGTGACATTTGTCTAGCCCATCCAACTAAGGCTTCGTGTGGGTAATGCTTGTGTATTTTATCCTGCCTTAGTTTATTGCGGGTTTAGGAAATTAGTTTGTTTTCTGACAACATTTCATTTGCAAAATATTGTCTCTTACTGCTATAACACCATTAAAAACTATCTATGCTTGTGTTGAATCTTGTACATGCTCAGGTTGTCAAGGCGTTGTTAGAAGCAGGCGCCCGTGTTCGCGAGGTAGACAACGACAACCGAATCCCTCTCATTCTTGCCGCCCAGGAGGGTCACTTGGTCGTTGTCACAACGCTTGCCAACTGTTCCTCTCCCATCGAGGCAAGGGGTCACGACGGAAAGACAGCCCTGCACGTGTCGGCCCTTGAAGGTCACGAGGCCATCGTGAGATTCCTGATTTCACGCGGGGCAAACGTAGATAGTGTAGATTCCGACGGTCGTACTCCGTTATACACGATTGCTCTCGACAATCAGGTGTCAATGGCGGTGATTTTATTGGATGAGGGAGGGGCAAGCACCGAGTGTGTGGACCCAGAGGGGCGGACAGCGCTGCACGTTGCCTCGTGGCAGGGGCATGTAGAAATGGTCGAATTGTTGCTTTCGCGGGGCGCGAATCCGAACGCGTTGGACGCCGAATGCAGGACACCGATTCATTCAGCTGCGTGGACAAATCGCGCGGCCTCTGTTAGGGCTCTGCTTGAAGCGGGGGCAAATGTGGATCTGGCGTGCGCACAGGGGGCAACGGCTCTGTGCGTGGCAGCGCAGGAAGGCCACACGGATGTTGTCAAGATTCTACTCGCTCATCGAGCGAATCCTAATCACGTTGACCAATGCGGGCGAACTCCGCTGAAGGTCGCGACAAAAGGAGGTCACGTTGACGTGATCCGAATCCTGAAGGAGTACTCCGGCGGTGTGGGTAATACTAATTGTGGGGTGAAACAGCAGCGCAGTGGTGGGGCAACGCGAGATGATACGACTAGCTATGCAAACCCAAATCCTCGCTCCGGCCAACCGTTGCCTTTCTTTTATAATTCCGCGGCGGATAAATCCTCGGCTTCGCGGCTAGCGGATTCGTCCCGGTGTCTGCGAAACCCTCCGCCTCCAGTTCTGACGAATACTCTGTCGACGAATCAGAGCTCGAGTAGCAGTGGTGGATGTGGCCTGGAAGCCCGTCATCCCGTCACTGCTCCGATGTCATTCGCCCAGCAGCTCCAGCGATGCACCGAATCGTCTGGCCGTCGGAAAAATGGTCGGACGGTATTTCCCGGCGCAGGAGCATTTGATAATCCTCCGGGGGTCATGTTGCAGTCCCCGGGTTCCCCGCTGAGTGAAGTTCACAGCTGTAAGGCTTCCCCGGCAAACGCCGAATCTCCGATTTACGATTCGGTCTACAACGGCGGCGATTCATCGCTGGATAATCGACTGAGATCAACAGCAGGTGGGGAGCCGATATGGCAGAAGCAGGCAGAGCGTGGATTTGGTTGGAAGGCGGAACGCCCGACCTTCTGGCAGAGTACAGAATCAGAACCAACTGCTCAGAATCAGAACCGTCCAAGAACAGGAACAAAGTGTCGCATGGGTGCAATGGTTATGGGACAGACGGCGCTCGTAATGAACTCTCCGAAAACTCGTCGAAAGTTTGCCGCAAATAGTTCGGCGGGATTCGTCCCTGATCCTTCGTCCCATATTTACGCGAACTCTAATGCGGCGACTATCGCTAATATCGGGGAAGTTGTTGCTAATCCCGGCTACGCTCCATCCACACCGGATGTTACGCTCGGCTCACTCGAATCTCTCGAAGAAGCTTTTGGGAATGCAACTGTCGGAGAGAGTAACATGGAATCGAATAGGGTCTTTCCAGCTACGGCGATTAATAATATGAAAATTGCGCAGAAAAAAGAAACACCGCTTTAAGGCAGAGAGGTCTTAGTTGTTTGTAAATTTGACGTTTACATTACAAAATGAATGCAAAGCTTTACCTGCTAAAGCTTGCTATTTTCTAAATAATATTATCGTACAAATTTACTTTAATTTTATGGTGTATTTTGAGACAATAGAGTTATTACTTCTTGATTGTGTGATATACATTGCATTTTATTTTCTAATTTGTAGATTATTTTGTTGACATTAGATGCCGGGATATATAAAACATTGTGAAAATTAGTTTCAATCACTTAATAATTTCAATACCTCGTGGTATATATACATTCTCATTCTCATCATCGTTATCATCATAGTTTTACGTCCGTTTTTCTCATCACAATCATCAATAGCATGATGATGATGAATGATGATTTCCATGCTAGCACAGGTCGGACTACAGTGCTGGCAGGTCAGGGAATTCTCCAGTGCTGCGGCATCTCTGAGCCGTTTCTAAAAAAACATTTGAAGATTTAATTGAAGCAGAAATTTTATTTTGTTTGCCCTTTCTGACACAGTCATTATCAATAGTCATTGACTCCACATGTGTTTAGACTTTATATATAGCATGTAATATTACATATATATATAATCAAAGGTGAATTCATACGGTACATCTAGTTATTGTAGTTGCAGTTAATAATTACATGTTATTTTCTTTTATTCAAATGAGTTAATTGTATTATATATCATACACAGAAGTAGCGACGTTTTAGTTTAATTTTTAATTTGAAGTTTGTACTTCTTGACTATTTGATGGGAGTTGAATTACATTAGTGCTGTTTATAAATGGTGTTTGATAACTATGTGTAGGGTTGTTTCAACTGCGCTACAAACTGAGCTACAAATTACATTACGTAGGAAAATGCCTGCAATGCTTGAAATGCTCTCAGTATTATTCAGAAAAGCATGAGGATACTAGGATAGTCATTGTAGAAATATGAAATCTGTATGTGTGAATAATATCTTTGTTGCAGTGATTTTTTTTGACATTTTGCATTAAGCATCTAAGGTCATTTAACTTAATGATAATTTTATTTATATAAAGGAAGATATACTACGACTGTATTTGCTGTGCAATGAACATACACAAAAATACTCACACGCATACTTGTCATGGACATATGGTAACTGTAATGCCCGTATTCACAGACATGCAAGTCATACGATTTATAAAAATATTTTCTTCAACCGCGACTAATTGACGAAATTGTGTGAAGCTAATCGACGCTAATTGAGAAACTTTTAAGCGTAGATCTGAGATTACAGCTTGGTGAATACATGCTAGATTACAGCTTGGTGAATACATGCTAGATTACAGCTTGGTGACTACATGCTAGATTACAGCTTGGTGACTACATGCTAGATTACAGCTTGGTGAATACAGGCTTAAGTCTAGACTAGATAGACTTCATCAGTGAAGGAGAGAATCATGTTGAATAGTGAAGTGAATGATGTGTGGATGAATTCATGTATCATTGACTGTGCTGGAAGAAAGAGTTGAATTAATGGTTGTGACTGATTGTCAAATATTTTGTACTTTATCTCTTCAGCTGTTAAGCTTAGTTTATATTGCTAATTTACATGTGTATATATATATATATATATATAGTACAATATTTCAAAGTATAAAAGGAGATTGTTAACTAAAGCGTAGTGTCTTAATCTTAGAGATTGTTGTGAGTACCCAACCAGTTATAATTCATGTTCTACACGCATTGTTATATTTATCAGTAGCAACGTGTTGTACTCTCGTTGTCAGAGACCGATCGTTGAGTTACGTTGCAACCGATTGATGTGAGTTCTAGTCAGTGATGAGTTAATTCCTTACCAACATTCAGGGTTGCAGGGTTGATTTGGTAACTTTACTAAAGCGTTCACCATCAATGTTTGATTTGCCTCAGATAGGTTGTTACTTGAGAGAAAGTTCTGATGTTAGGGGCGGCTGCTGGCTGTCGAAATTAGTTAGTACGTTAGAGTCGTACAATCACTACAGCTGACAGTAATAGATAACAGTTTGTACTAATAGCGAATAGTCGATACGGAGCGTCTGAAAATAGAAGCGTTGGTAGATAAAATCAATAAAAATAAAGTAGTGTTTTAGGGTAACGACAGAAATGTGCTAAACTGGTCAGAGTGTTTGTTGTTGTTCTGTAATTGCTTACTGTATGAAACGTACAATGCCAGCTGTATAAGATTATATATTTTTTTGTAAGAATTTTTAAATATTGCAGGAATCTGTTTGCAGTTCGGTTGCAAATCTTCTTATATTAACGGCTATTCGAAGCAACATTTGAGCGGTCTTGAATAGTTGTAGCTTAAAAAGTTGCTGATTTTTGAAGCTGTCTCTACATACTGTCTCGACAATTTGTAGACTTTAGTGTAACAATAACAGTACACAGTTTAGAAGCATATTTGTTTGGGCTTGTCCAGATATCAAGGTATTTATATTTGTTTGTGTGTGTGTGT
>JAQFZK010000160.1:0-12856 GCA_034695905.1 Fridericia nemoralis | reverse complement strand
TCCCCGCACGAAATCCCCGCACTTCCTCATCAGCACTTTAGTCTCTGAAAATCCCCGCACCCCCGCATTTTACACACACCCATTTTTTACATTTGAAAATTGAATTGCACGATAAACATTTAAATTACAGCATTAGAATTGTGAGTGTTCGATTTCATATTTTGAAAGACATGGCTTCAAATGTAAACTACCCTATTGTACTTTAAAATTAGATAAAGAAATTGCAAAATATAAAGTAAATAGTAAACAGTTATTTTTAAATGTATTAAATTAATTTTGATGTGTCTTCTGTTACTTCAAATTTTTACAAAGTCTGATGATTATTATACATAATATGTACTGTTGTGGTACTGTTGTTTTCAGAATATATTTGTAAGGGTTTTTTGGACTTGTAACATTTTACAATGTGAATGCAAATATATTTGTTAGTGCAGTAATCTATCCAAATTAAGTAACAATGGATATGGATCAAGCTGACGTTGACGCTATTATTAATTACCTAACGAAGCAAGAATATCCCGAGTCAATTCATGCCCACGATAAACGAGCCTTGCGCAAAAGAGTGAAATCGTTCGTTTATGGCGAGGACGGTGTTCTTTATCACCGCGGCAAGGAGTCGAGACTCCTGCGCGTTATAATCGACCCCGACGAAAAGTATCAGATTATTTTCCGTGCTCACTTGGAAGGAAATCGTAAAAACCCTGCTACGCACAATGGAGTTAATGTTACGATGCGCAACATACAGCGTGGCTATTGGTGGCGACATATTATCGATGACATCAAGAAGTTTTGCATGAATTGTATTGCGTGTCAGAGCGCCGCGCAGAAATACCAGCGGTTTCGTGACAGTATGTTGGCTGAAGAACAGATTCAGGAGGCTAAGTATTGGTAAGCATGCGTAGTTCTATTTCCAATCATTGATGTGGTTCCATTTACCAATTTGAAATTTAAAAAATTCTAGCAAACGAAGGAATTTTTTCGAAAGAGAAATACATTTAAGAATAAATTATATTTGCATAATTAAAATGCTTTCAATTTATTTTAATTTCTGAAATTCTACTGTCATCTCTTCAGCAAACATTTTGTATTTTGCAGTTTTTGATAGAAAAGACTATCCTTGTTTTATGATATAGTGACATTACACTACTCGGAAAGAAAACTTATGATTGTTAAAAATTGATGTAGTGCATATTTATTGTTTGCGGTAACTTTTTGCAGCTTTGTACCGAGTGAATACGATGCTGTTTGCTGCTATAAATGCGTTCTTAGTGCCAGGAATATAACTCTTGAATTTGGCAGTTTGTTGTTATCTCAATTACAGCTTTTGAGTTTTGACTTCAAAGGGATGATTAACTGAAAATTCTGCTGAAAATGTGTCGGTTTGTTTTTGTCCAATAGTTTGGCTTTTGTTATTTCTCCTTTATGTACCTCTGAGTCATACTTATTTGCATTTGTTTAATAGTTCACCGACTGATGCAGAATCTTTTGCTGCCGCTGCTGCCCTAGCGTCTGCTGTTGAATCCACTCCTTCAGCTGCTGGATCTACATCCACATCTTCTGCTGTTGCCTCCACTAACGCTGCTGCCTCTACTGCAGCTTCAACAGTTGCTGCAGCTGTTGCTAATCCTCACGCTGAGTTCAATGAACTAATGTCCGACTCATTCTCCTCTGAACTCGTGTCTTCTCTTCGTGTGTTGTACGAAGAACGAACGTGTTGCGATGTGAAGATCTCAGCCAGTGACTACCAGACGTACGCGCACAAGATCGTGCTGATTGCGTCGTCGAGCTATCTCAAGTCTCTGCTGCTTGACGCTGATCTTCCTTTCCGAGATTCAATCTCATTTGTAGGTAAGAATTTAGTGGCGGTTACAATCGTTAGACAGTATTGACAAACTGTACATGAAATTAGTATAAATGACGATATGATAACTCAATTTCAGATATACCGTGCTAGAAAAGTATTATTTGTTACAAATTATTTCATGATAAAGAAAAAATTTAAATGGATCTTGTATAAATATTGTTTCTTTTCCATTATAGTAATTTATGACAATAGGTGTAGGTTATAGACTCTTTTGCAAATCTTATATCTTACGGTAATTTAGAAAAGGAAACGCCTGGATTCCATAAATTAGTTTAGCATGTGTCTGTTAATTTTACGAAGAGGTATGTTTTGTCTTGTAGATGCAAGAAAGTTTTCTGATTAAGTTGATAGAAAAATTACTGACTTGTACCCTACTACACATTGTAAGCCAAAATGTAAGACTGCTGAGAATGTTGACATCAATTACAGTTGTGTTGCTAAATGTATGTCACTTAATCAACAGCAGTTAAAACTTTAAAACAGTTTACGTTTTTCGAAATTAATAACCGCTTTCAGTTGTGTTATTTTATTAAGTAAACGTGAAATAATTTGACGTAACTTAATGTTCTTTTTCTTGAGGCCTGAAAGTTCCCAATCGCAATGTGTAACTGAGATTACTGTAACACAGAGGCTGGGCACAGCTAATCAAATTAGCGGGTCCTGGGCATTGCATGTAGACTATCGTTTAGAGAAGGATTTGAATTCTATATCAAGAATGTTACTGTACTCACAGTACGTTGTTGTGCATCGCTGTAGCAGACTGAGCTAGAAACAACACTGGGCTGTTGTTGGCGTATTAATAACTGAAATAAATTATTGAGAATTGTCAAATACACTACATATATATATACTGTACTCATAGAGCAGTGTATTACCAACCTACAGGTAGCCTTGGGCGTGTGTGCAAGACCTTTAATGTTATTCAAACTTGCTTGTATGCAAGATATTGAAAACACTGTAATGGGCTAAGCATTAGTTACATCCGATCCCAATGTATTTGCAAACAGTTTTGAAAAGAACAGGGGCTGATTTTATTTGAAAACAGGATGGATATCGATTTATAGTAGTAAAGTGTAAAGTATATCTTAGATGCCAATCAATATTCCACAAAAATGTAACATATTAATTTCTAAATGATTCAACAATATATTCAAAAGGAATGATAATATAGATAGTCCCATTGTGGTTGTTGACTCGATGTTATATGTTTAATTCGATAGACTTTTTAATACATGCTATGATTGTAACTTTATTTAATTACATTATTAAATTATTTGATAATAATGATGAATTTGTAGCAGTGTTGGTTTTGAGGTTTCTGCATCTTTAGAGTTCGAAACTAGGTCCATTTATAAATGAATACTGCATTTGTTTATTTTGTTTTCAAGTGAAACTTTATTAGGTATTGTTAATTGGGAAACTGCAGGAGTGTGGTTTAAATAATTATATCAGCAATCCCACAGGCATTATGGTATGGTTGATGAGGTATTCATCAACATCATCACCAACAGTTTAGCATCGCTTTTCTGCGCATGCACAGGTTGGATGTTTCCCCCATAATGTAGATTCAATGGACTGCTGCACATTACCGTTCCTTTATCTGTAGGAAGACCGTTAGTGCAACAGATATCTTAGTGTCTCCATTGTGGGGTTTTGAAGCACCGGGTGCATTAGATACACCCGGATAGTTTTACGTCAGATGCCCTTCCTGCCAACTTCAACTTGTGAGGACTCTTCCCTTCCTCAGGGAAAAGTGCTGATCTTGGTTCGGTAGTAGTGTAGACTAAAGCCTACACTACCATCAGGACGCAATCAAGAGAAGATGGGGGGGCCTTCCCTCATGCATAGCTCTGGTCAGACCACCCACCATTAGTCGCCTTCTACGACATGCAGGTCACGCAGCGGCACTATTCTCAGTTACCCATGCCACAATGTATTGTTAACTTAAAACTAAGATTGTGCTTTAAATAATTATATCAGTAATCACTCAGGCTTTACAGTATGTTTCTTTGCTGCTGCGTATGTTTCAGACATCAACGGTCAATGCCTGGAGGCAATGATATCGTTCATGTACAGCGGTAAGCTGCTGTTGAACTTTGAGAACGTACATGGAATGCTCGCCACGGCGGACAGGCTCGGCATCGAGTCGGCCGTTACGCTGTGTCAACAATACATAGATCTCTTTCACAGCAACTCTTCCACGACACAGCCGAGCAGCAAGAGTGAGTCGGGAGTGATGTGTGATCAGAGTGGTCAGTCATTGACTGACCAACTGACCAGTGATCAACTCTATCAGCTGCTGGTATCTTCCAACGGACAGTGGCCTCAGTCACGTCGTGTAAGAGTTACACCGTAACAAAACTAGCTTGTTAGCTAGGTGATTTGTGGAAATAAATCGTCTGGGGAAGGAAAAAACATCTGGATGCCTATTTTGGTGTCGTTTCTTTCATCCGATAAGCAGACGGATAATTGATATTATAAAGTCGGAAGCTTAGCTGATGTCTATTGTAAAATATTCTAGTGAAGACATGGTTTAATAGTGACACTGTAATAATACTTACTTGGTAACTGGTGAGTGATACTTCCATCAATCGTAGAAATACAGATATAAATTATAATAGTAGACTTTTTAAGTTTATTTAACCTGTCTGTCTTTTTTGTGTCATCCCTAAATATATATTTAAATATATATATGTGTGTCTATATAGAGTTTTATAGACATATATAGTATATATATATATTGAAACTGTGTAAAATAATATTTTTCTTAGTATTATATTTGATTCAGTATTTCCGCAAGGTGCCTGTAGTTAACATTGGATAATAATAAAATCATAATTTTTTGTAAGAATATAGCTTAACTCAAAGTGATTTGTAATATAACCCTTCTTAATTTGATTTGTATATTTTTCTGTTGCAGGATGGACAGGGTGAGGGTCAGAGACTTATTCCAGAACTGACTTCTTTAGACAGCAATACAGTTATTAAGTTGGAAGATGATATTTCTCAGTATGAGTTAAAGACAGTCAGTGATCACATCAATGCCCCCCAAGCTATCCGGTTTCAGCCTGCTAGTGCCCCGCGGGGCAATAAACGACAGAAAGGCGGTCGTGTCAATTCTCAAATGATCGTACCTGTATGCAAGCCTGGTTTTCCAGGTAACATAAAACGTGTGACCACTGTCTCCAAAGTTGTAACAAATAAGAATGACAACAATGCTGCTCCAGTCTTTTCAATACCGATCACAATCAAAGCTGTGTCTCCTGCAGTTGCTTTGTCAACAAATACCTTGCCGGCGGACAGTGTATCAAAGAAAAGTGTAACCTCATCTGGCGTCGGTGTTGGAAACAAAAGGAAAGCGGCGAGAAAAAATGATGTTGTTAGTGAAGCTGGAGAGACATGTGCGAAACAGTTTAGGACGTTTCCTCCAAGCAGGATGTCAACAAGGAGTGTCGTGGCTAAGACTGAAAACCCAAGCGTCCCTGCAGGTGGTACAAAGAAAATGAAGGATTGTTTTGTACCGCTGAAGCCTTTGACCATAAAACGAAAAAGAGGACGACCGCCTAAAGCGATAGCTCCCAAAAATATAATCAAAGTTGAGGAGAAGGATGATCAAGAAGATGTGGCTGTTAGGATTGTAATGGACAGTGGTACAGAAGCGAAGCAAAATATAACTGTTGCTAGGGTAAACAATATCTCTGAGGTTACCAACTCGTTAAGTAACAGGATGAGTAGAAATAGCCAGGGGTTATTCAACTGTGCAAAATGCCGATCACAATTTCAATTGTGTGCTGCCTTTAAACTCCACTTCTGCCTGAAGCATAAGGGCACTTTGCTGTCTGGGTTGGACTGGCGAGCGAGGGCATTGATACAGCGCAGCTTACAGATTCTTTTAAAGAAGAATCGACTCACCAGCACTGCACCATCGCCGGAAGGAGGATTGCCGTGTACAGGCAATTGGTCTTGCACATTGTGCACAGAGCGATACGATTTAAAATCTCGTCTGATCACTCATCGAATTCGGCGTCATTGGAGTGTGACACAGAGGCGACGGTACAGTCGTCGGTACTTTAGTAGAAAATTCAGAACGCTAATGATGCGAATAAGGATCAGTAAAAACGTAGAGAATACTACAGGCTGTAGTAAAAGTAAACTGAAGCTGTTCCTCAAATCATCCAACAAACAAAGCCCCAAGGAGAAGAAACCCAGTGCACAGGCGAAGAAAGCCGAACCGGTGTACACGCGTAACAAATGCGGCTACTGCGGTGAGATGTTCTTGTTGCGCGACCAGTTGATAAAACACCGAATCACGGTTCATCGCAGGTACAAGACAAATCTGACGCGTGCTCCGCCGCGACCCATTGTGAAGCGATGCTGGGAGTGTGTACAGAAGAACTGCGATGCCGTGTACAGGAATCGAGACTTGTTGAAGGATCACATGGCGGAGAAACATCCCACGGCGTTCATCCAGTGTCCGAAGTGTCCGTTCAAGACTCAGATTGAACAGATACTAGCTTGGTGTGTATACGTATTGAACAGATACTAACCTAGTAACTACAGTGCAATCCGCTTACGTGCATAGCCTCGGGACCAAAGTTTAACTTGCATTTAACAGGATTGTTCACTTAGCCATTAGAGTTTATGCAGTGAATGTTATAATCCGTACCGTAGTTCTGTGTTGCACATAGGCGGATTGTGCTCTTAAACGAATTGCACTTAAGTGGACTGCACTGTATTGGATAAATAAAAGCAATGTACTTCGATGTGTAGCATATGCTAACCATTACACACCACAGATGTGATCTCTTTGTCATCTGTTGTTTTGAATATTGCTGTGTGCAATTGCTAGCAAAGAAATATCATAATTATCAAGCTGTAAGTGACTGGAATTCAATATTTCTCAGTGGTTAGGCTACTGATAAATTAGATTAATGAATGGATGATTAGTGATTATAATCGATTAGATTACTGATTCATAATAACTATTTAATCATATAAATAATACTATTTTTAAATTGACTTATTGCAAATGAACTTGAGCGATCCGATAAAAAAGGTAATATGTAATTTAATATGTAACTTACAATTTCCAGAACTATATTTACTAATGTTTAATCTTCAATATAATCATAATTTTGCGTATGATATTTGACGTAAGTATTTGCAGTGATTTCTGTATCGTATATTCGAAGGCATTTGGGAAAGAGACATCAGGAGAAGCATACGTGTCAAGTGTGTGGCAGAGCCTATCACAAGCCGTTTCTTCTTCGTGTGCATCTCTTCAAAAAACACCGGATCACTGATCCTCTCTTAACGGTATAACAATATATCTCTTGGCTAAATGGTATAACAATATATCTCTTGACTAAATGGTATAACAATATACCTCTTGACTAAACTTTATAACAATATACGTCTTGACTAAACTGTATAACAATATACGTCTTGACTAAACTGTATAACAAAATACCTCGCGAATAAACGGTATTAGAATATACCTCTTGACTAAACGGTACATAATATACTTCTCGACTAGCTGCAAGTCGGTTTAAGAAAGTGAATATTATTAAAATGTTTGAGGTTATTCGATGAAATGGTGAGACAGTGATACAATGTTTTGTAGCTTGACTTTTCTGTACAAATAAGTGCACAAACATTCTGGTATTTTGCGGTTTATAAGTTTGCGGTTCGTAATTTTAATTACGTTAAAGATTGTCTTATTTTTTAAATGACTAGGAATTGTATTGTTATGGGCTGTAGAAAAATTGGTGGCATTTAGTGTTGATTAACGTAGTTTACACACTAACATAATGTCGAATGGTTTTTCATCAGACAATTATTCACCTTTGCATATACAGTTCAACTAACTGGTAAATGAAGTGTTGAATTAACTAGAGCTAGAAAGTAGTTTCACTTGAAATAAACAATAACTAGAAAGATTAAGAAAGCTAATCTAGAGCTGAAATGAAAATATGAACTGTAACAACGCTGTTCAGCAGTCTTCGTTTGATTGAAAGGATTCATTTCATTATTGATGGTAGTATAATATAAGAGAGTGTAATCACAACAAAATATGTTTCATCAATTTAATAAAATAGATGTTAATCAAATTGAAAAATATTTATATTAGTAGAGTCTATAGAAATTTAACAACTAAGCACTGTGCATTAACTATACATTGATATTTCAGTTAAAAATTTGGTCCAATCTGCACGGAAAAGACAAATTGTGTTGTTAATGTGATTTGTTTGCTGTTGCCTCTGACAGGTGTACAAGTGTGAGCACGATGGTTGTCGGTATGTCACTCCCATGAAGTACAACATCACCGCTCACATGCAGAAGGTTAGAGGAGCCGTGATATGTGAACGTGTTTGATAGCTTTGCAAGATGTTAGTTGTTTTTAGTGTTACTAGCGATTTAACGTATTTTCATCATCAATTAGTTTGCAGACGTTAATTTGAAAGTACAGTTTAGTTTGGAGCAATGTTATAAAGTGTCTAGTAAAGAGGTGGAATGAGCAGAAAACGGTGTCAGCTATTTCGTCCAGTGTGTTTATATAAATAATCAATTGACTTGTGCTGTAAGAACATTAGAAAAGAGATTTGTGATCTTTTTCTATGATAAATTCAGAATATCAACAGTTAGTAGTTGTTTTATATGTAATTTACTAAAGTGGCACAGTTTTAATGCTCCTTCACGCTGTGCTGCAGTGTATTCAGTTTGATACGGCTCGGCACGTGTAGTCAGAAACAGTTGTCCCATTTGTCAGAAACACTTCATTCGTAGCATATATTTGGCCTCCTTCATTTGATTCATCCTTGCATGAAATGCATGTACTTGCATCCATTATGCTTTGGCATCATTGTACCAGTTTTTCTTGTGAATTGCACCAGTTTTTCTGTGTCTGGGGACAGTGGCGTCTACCAGTGGGGCGATTGGGAGACCGATCTCCCCTAGGAAACCTGACGGGGGAGGTTTTCAGAATTTGGTAAATATCGGGGATTTAATAAATATGGGGGAAGGACTTCCACTACAATGGAGGGATTGGGGGACCGTTAGATCTCCCTCTACAGCTGGGGATTAGATGCCACCTCGAGATGACCAACAGCGAAATGTTTGTCCCTAACGAACAGGGTGTATTTGAACAACTATACAATACAAGTACAAGTCTCAATCACTTTCTCTCCAGTGACTGATTCTGCCTGCTAGTATGCCTTTGCTTGACGGTCTTGCATCTTCTGTGATACCATTGTTACAGCTGCCTGGTTGTGATGATAAATTAGATTTTATATATTATTTATCTACGCCGTACTGTATCAGGTTTTTTTTTAGCGGTGGGAATAACCTTGTAATCGTTTAACATTTTTACATTGCAAATGGTGTTGGGTTAGTCGCAGTAGCGAATATACTGTTTACTCCGATGCACAGTGTTACGGTTTGATGTTTTATTGCTGTAGCATTTGGAGAGGAATCGTTTCGCCTGCAGCACGTGTGGAAAGATGTTCAAGCATGAAAAGTGAGCCAATGCTGCTACTATAGCAGCTGCTGCTTATCTTATTGCCACTGCAAATTCTTCTAGTTCTAGACTGGTGACCTTTTGTACCTTCAGTGTGAATTTGCCTCTTCTATTATGTAAAGCTTGTTAATGGTTTAAATTAAATAAAAACGTAAGATATTTTTATAATCTTAGTTTGATGTTCTCGTAGTTTGTGAAAGGCAGTATAAAAAATCTCGTACGCAAATGAATCAACTGATGATATTATTAAACGTGTAATCAAAAACAATTACAGATGTTAACTTTTGTAATGTAAACGCATTTCATGCAAGTATATATGATGCTTTAATTATAAACTCTGATAGACACAAAGTTAACAATACACAATTACAGAAAGCAGTAAAAAAACACAAAAGACAGAGCACAAAAACGAACAGACACACAAAAGGAAAAAACAGGAACAGGTTGACAAGAAACATTTGCTGTTTAGCACCGTATAGCATGCGATATATAAATGTTTTGGCTAAAGCAGTGGTTTAAGTAGTGGAAATATCTTGGCTAACTTGGATGAATAATTTGTAATTCTGGTCAAATTTATTCTAAAAGAAAGTAGAGAGAGAAAAAACGTTTGAAGACAAAAATAGGTGGGAAGCAGCAGTAGTAAAAGATGATGACTGTGATTAATTTAAAAACCTTTTAGTTAAACTTGTGATTAACAAACACTCTTTTATTGTCACTGCAGTTATCTGGAGAAGCACAACGCCAAGGTCCATCTCAACATCCGTCCATACATCTGTGACAAGTGCGGCATGTCGTTCGCACAGATCCACGACCTCAAGGTTCACATCCCTCGACACTCCGACAGCAAACCGTTCAGTTGCACCAACTGCACGTTCTCAACGTATCAGAACCACAGCCTCAAGTGTACGCCATGTGATCTCTCTCTTTTATCTTTCGTATCTTTAATCGAAACTTCGGCTTACGTGTGTCTTTGAAGGACGAGTGGACTTAAAATATAGAGAGTGTTTTCTATTTTGTGTGTAAAATGTCCTGCCTAATGGTCGTGTCTCTGACTTTTTATCGTCTGTAAATATTTAGTAGATAAGAAATTGTATTGAATCTTAAGTACTTTGGCAGGACATTTTTACACATCATTTTGACACTTTTATGGACTGTAGGTTTATTATTTCATTACTGTGATTGATTAGCATTCCAATGGTTGAATCTAAATGCTAAATTTTATTTTTTCTACACATTTGTTATTGAGTATTTTCTGACATTTAACATTGAATATTACAATATCTGATATTACTGTTGTATTTAATAACTAAATGTTAACTTCTCTCAAGATACTTGCACTTCTTGATTTCCTGCTGTCAACTGATAGATGATTGCTATGTAAGTAGCATTATTGTTTGTTGCACAGCTCACATGTTTAATCGTCATGGAATACGGACCAATCAGGAGCTGCCATTGATGCACTGTGACCAATGCACCTTCTCCACAGACAAACGCTACAGGCTGAACGAGCACATGAAGATGCATGCAAACATACGCGACATTCCTTGTAAGGAATGCTCCAAGATGTTCGTCACGAAGAAAACGTTGCGACAACACGTTGTCAAGGTACATCTCAGCAAGAGAATCGATGCAACGGTTGTGACAACGTCTAGCCTAACCAGCGGCTCATTTGTGTACGACGTCGCGGCGAAGAAACAACACGGGCAGACAACGACTGGCAACTCGTTAGAACAGAGACAGGGCGGAGGACAGATGAGTCGCAGCAGTCCATTCGATGAGCAGGACGAAAGTGAAGATAGATACGAGGAAGAACAACAACAAGACCTACAGCACATGGAGTACGTCGAACTGGGGAACTCATCACAGAAACTTTCCACCGTTTACGCTGACAAGAACGAGATTGCTAGACGGCATCATGCGGGTGATTACAGAAAGTCATCGTTAGAATATCTGAACAGGGCGAACAATGAAGGCAAGATACAGCCGCAGCATGAGCAGCTGATTAGACTGTCTGAACTGTCGGCAGAGGCAGCACAGTACCATGTACAACCACTCACTCTTTTACCGCATCGCATTGTTGGCCTTACTGCTACCACATTAGCCACGCTCACTAGCAACTATCAAAATGTTTAATATAATGTATGAAGTTTGTCTGCCTTTTTATATGTATGAGTGTGCATATGTGTGCGTGTGTGCTTGCTTGCTTGCGTGCGTGTGTGTGCGCGCGCGCGTGTGTGTGTGAACATTAACTTTCCGAATTATGTTTGTAATGCTTTGTGAAATTATAAGTGTCTGAATTGTGTCTTTAATGCATGGTGAACCGTGAAACGTGTTGTGTAAATACTTGAGTGTTTGCAAAAGCATGAGCGTTCACTTTATCGACGGTTCACTTTTTCGACAATGCATTTAAGGGTTAGGGTTAGAGTCAGGTTGAGTGTTAGGGTTAGAGTAATGATTAGGGTTAGGGTTTTACGATGAAACGACCGTCGATAATTGAACATCGATAAAATGACATAGTACCATACCAAGCAAAATTTGTTTGATGCTGTGACCTTGGTTGTTTGAAGTACTAGTTACATAGTTACACTAGCTTGTGGAAGTTTGTTTTTAGGTGCAGCTTTATGACCATATTTAAAATTAATTTAAAACGAAGCAGTCTATTTGAAATGCAAGCTTAGCTATTAAACTTTAAAAATAAAGCTGTTTATTTGTCTTGGGTGTGTTGTAAACGGTGTGGTCTTGTTTTAATGTTCCGCTCACTATTACAACTTGATATTAGGTATGGCTACTGTAATGCTAGGTGGAAACTCCATCTGCTCTAAGTGGAAAACTCTGACTTGTGTTTTATTACAGCTTCAAGTTAAAATAAGATGTTTCATATTTATTTTGACAGGTCTCTGCAAGCTTCTAGCTGTTAGATGACAATTTCAGAGTCCGAGCAACTTACACGTGGTATGCCATGCATCATCCAAAACAAATTTATGATTGCTATCAAAGAATATCCATAAACTTTACAAAATTTGCTGTAAAATATCATCCTTGTGCATATGTTTTGTGCCACGATCGGCAGCTTCAACCGAATATGTTGTAAGAGTAGTGGATTGTGTATAAATTAATTTATATTTAGGCCTATTGAATTTTATTATGGTCTAGGTCCTCTAGTATCTGGGTTGATTTCAAGTGAATAATTTTGGTAGGTAATCGTTTGAACAAACACATTCTTTTATAAGCCTGTCTTCGTCAAATAGTATTTTGCACCTTAAATTAATATTTACAAGTGTAACCCATCTCGGTACATGCTATTGTAAGTGCTTCGTGATTCTCTTTCAACAGTTGGTGGAGCGAGCTAGTCTTTTGACACCCATGCGCGCAGCAATTATTTTTACAGTGGGGGAGACACCACTGAATTTTTGTCGTTTTCATCATGTTATGTGCTAAAAGCGGCATTTTTGACATGCAAAAAGTGAACCCCCCCC
>JAQFZK010000159.1:0-12860 GCA_034695905.1 Fridericia nemoralis | reverse complement strand
ATGGCGGTTTTCAGCTCTAACAGCCTGCTCAGTCCGACACGGCTGTTAACGTGTCTGTAGCATTATCAGGATGTAGACAACGCGAGAATAATTATTCGATAAAAAATTTCAGAGGTCGGGGACAGGCTGTTACATTATCGGACACAACTGTTAGAGCTATTAGATGTAGAGAACGCGCTCAATGACATCTGTTCCTGTTATCAGCATTGGATTTAAACGGTTTATTTGATGTTAATGACTAGGGCCAAGTGAGACCAGCAGTGTTGTATGAGGGACTACATCCAGTTCGGTAACGAACCATTTCGGTTACTACTATTTCGGTAGCAAAACGTAGATGGTTGGGTAATAACCGTAATCAACCTAGTTGTAGCGTGATTGATTGTTAGCAGGCCTACCTTGGAAAGCGTACTGACTCTTCAAATATCGTTTCATAGGATTACGCTCATTTTAAATTATTAGTTGACCAATAGAATGAAAGTCAACAAATAGCTAATGAATAATATATTAGGGAGAGAACGTTCAGAAGGTTTGAATCTGGTGACTCCCTATCATGCAGATCGTATACTTTGTTTTATAAATAATATTGGCATGAAATACTGTTTTCCAGAACTTATTAGATTTCATGTAAGAAACATGTGTTATCCTTTAGAGAAGGTGTAGCCTATGCATTTTACATTTTGTGGTTAGGGTTAGTTGGGGTTAGGGCTAGGGAAAGGTGCACCCTAACCATAACCCTACTCTTAACTAACCTTAACCCTAAAATGCATGTAAGCACCGGCTCTAAAAAATAACCGAAACATGATCGCTAAAGACTTCAGAAATACGCGATCGCAAAATTGTGTGCAAAATCGTAAAGTATCAGATCCCTGTAAAATATTTAATTTCCCGCAAAATTGTATAAAAAATTTCGGTAAAAAAACGTACGGTACAACCTAAAGCGTAAAAGCTCTAACAAGTAAAAAGCATAAAATTACAGCGTCAATTTTTCAGTGTAAAACTGGGTAAAGAAAACATAATTGGAAATGTCGTAAAACCATGATAATTTCTAGTATTAAAGGTTGTAACGTTTATTGGCATGTTTTAGGCATAATAAGTACTATTTTAAACAACATTATATTAGACTATGCAGTTTCATGAGCAGGCTCATGAGCTCAGCATTGTTTAATACACCTAATTAATATTACTTCAAACAAAATTACATTAACTATACACTTTTTCTCACAAACATTAATTCTATAAATTTTAATTTCATAAAATCATATACTTTTTAAATTAATTCTAATACAATTAATGTTTGAGAAACATTGGACTAACGTAGGATTAACGGATGAAAAGCGCTAAATATCGCGCTACAGTTTTTGCTTTTTAATTTTTTTTGCTTTTTAAGCATTTGATCAGGATCCTAACAGTTGAGTATTGATATTAATGGTTATTATTGTCTGTGCCCTAGTGACTTAATTATCAAACAGAATATTAATTAATCAGTTCGGTGAAGGCTATTTGCCGTTTTGATAATCGATTACATGTATTTCGGAGAAATCAGTTTTTAAATAATTCGTAGTGATTTTGGTTAACATTTAGAAGTACTGCTTGAATTTCCTACGGGTGGATTGTTCAGAAAATAGGAAATATAACACATGATTTCTCTCAAGTGTAGGAAGGCTATTCTTCCCCTCACTTTTTGCGTAGATTACATTTTGTTATTTAGCTTATTTCTATGCAGTTTTTTTTTATTATCTTTAGTACTATTGAAGCTAGCACAACTTGTACATTGTAGATTACCATTTATGTATGATTCATAATAGTGAGTTTTTAATAGTGAGTTTTTAAGGTTACTGGTGTTTGGGTTCAGTACTTAAGGCCAGCCCCCGAGGAAAATTATGGCTGAGGACAAAACAGTGACACCTTTCATTGAAGGGCAGTTATAGAGTAATCAGATGGTTTTCAGAAAAGGTATAATGTGGGGTGCCATCTTTCAGCTATGAACAATTTGTAAAAGGACACTTCAGATGGGAAAGAAGTTTTATGTATGTTTTGTAGACTATCAGAAACCTTTTGACAGAGTGCAACATGGTAAGCTAGCATATATAATAGAAAAGGCTGTAATTCCAAAGCTGAACGACGTCTAATCGTAAATTATTACAGGAATTAAGAAGTCAAAGCAAGATGCAAAATAACACTTTGTAGATGCAAAATAACACTTTGTAGATATTATACGAGGGGTTAGGCAGGGTTGTATAATCTCACCAATTCTATTCAACCACTGCAGTAATTTTATGATTACAGAGCATTGGAGGGAATCAAGTTCAATGGACAAAACATAACAAATAATAGATATGCGAATGATGCATTATTGATAGCGGATTCCAAAGAGAACTTTCATAAGATAATGGAAATGTTGTCTGTCATAACATAACATAGCATGAATCATGGATGCAGGCTTTTGCCTCTATATTTTCATCATAGCATATTATATAATTGTGCAATAATGCATGCATTAATACTTGCATATACACATTAAATTGATCTAGTTCCAGTCAACTCCGCTTTCAAATCATGTAGCACTTCTTGATTTGTCCAAAATGTATAAAGTTTAATCTTGAAAACATTTACAGTTTCACTAGTCAGAGCCTCATCTGGCAATGCATTTCATATATTAACTACTCTAACAGGAAATGTGAATTTTCTTACATCATATTTAGTTTTTTCAATGAGCTCGAATTTCAATGAATTGCCACGAGTCCTTGTATTCTCACTTTTTCATAACTCCAGGCTTAATTCGTAATCATAAATCCAATGTACTGTCTTGTAGGTCTATAAATAATAAATGCAGAGTCTATACAATTGTGACACCAATAATTGTATGGGAACAATGTTTCTTCTTGTATATTTCGTAAAAGTAGTGACGAACATGTGAATAAAAGTTTAGCTTTCGGTTAATACTCAAAATTATGTCTCTTGAAAAGAAAGCAGTGACGCGGTAAAAATCAATTAATCTATTTAAATTATAATATTCCAGGAAAAATTGTTTCCAAGAAGCATGTTTTTTACACATGTTTCTACCTAAAATGTGGAAATTTTTCGCTGTAATATTTTAATTTAAATAGATTAATTGCCTTTTACCGCTTCACTGCTTTCTTTTGAAGAGATATAATTTTCAGTAGTAACCGAAAGCTAAACATTGATTCACATGTTAGTCACTACCTTTACGAAATATACAAGCAGAATATTGCTCCCATACAATTATTAGTTTCACAATTGTATAGACTTGTACATTTATATGTTATAGCTTATTATATATGCTATGGCATATCATATCTCCAAGCAGTCTCCTATATTTAAGTGTACAATTGCAAGCCTGGCTTTGTAGTTAGGTTTTTGCAACTATTTACTAACTTTGTTGCCCTTTTTTTTACTAATTTTACTAACTTTACTAACTTTTACTAAGTTTACAACTATTTGCTAACTTTTTTAAACTTTTTCTAATTCAGAAAGATTTCATAGAAGTTGAATGTGAGATTATGCTTATTCAAGGTGACTTCAATTAAACAAGTATACGACAGTTTAAATGTAAATTTATCTAATCTATGACAATTTCTGTGTACAATGTCTACCATCATGTAAGCTTTATTGATTTCGTCTAACGTATGTTGCTTAAAAGGAAGTTCACTATCCATAAAAACACCCAAGTCTTTCATACCCTCGACATGTTCCAATGTAACAAGTTCACTTTGTTTAACACAATTTCAAAAACAATTTCAACAATTTCTTATAGTTATGGTGCCTAATTATTAATATCTTGCATTTATTAATATTAGGCTTCATAAACCATAATTTCATTTTCCAAAAACAACGTTTTTGTGAAACAACATTTCAGATTATTTAAATATCAATTGTTGTTCTGTGGTAAATAATGTAACATTGAAATATTTGCTAATGCATTAGATACAGGTATATTAGATAAAGTCTGGTGTATTTTAAACATTTTAAAGTCTAGTGTATATTAGATAAAGGTAGTGAGTTAAGTTTTTGATCTGAAATTCAGTTTGTGATATATTAATTATTACACACATGAATAGCTCTTTAAATTATTGTAATTATTGTATGTGACAATTTTATCATGTATTACTCCACAGATTGTGGATTGTGAAATATTATAATGGTTACAATGCTTCTAGTTATGTATCTGATTACACCTGTTGAACATTATCATCAGCAAAGAATTTCACAGAACTTTTTGTATTAGTAGTTGGTTTGTGTGTATTTAATATTTTGTATAATGTGGATGCACATCTGTCATTTCCTTGTGGTTTAACGTATAACAGTTAAAATAATCTTAAGTTTATAATGCCCAGTACTAGTTAACGAGCTAGCAAATGTCTTGGCTGCAGCGTTAAACGAACCTTCGACTGTTGATTCAGAAACTTGGTACCGTGTAATCATATTATAGAAACTCTACTGTAATTGTTAACTGATGGCCACGTTACTGTTGCCTGTCGGCTAGTCAGCTTACCCACTGTGCTTGTAGTGCAGTGACTGTCATCATGTTTCAAGAGGAAGTGAACGATCATTTATCAGTCTGTGTTTTTACTTCCTGGCGGTTGATAAATATATTTTTAATTTAACAGCTAACTTGTGGATGAAGATGCACACATATCTGAGGGTGTTTTTCTATTTTTTATTATTTTATTTCTTAGGTTCCTATTTATTAAAACAATTGTAATTAACAGTTTTGCTATTGTTACAAAGGTATAAGGCTTTATAAATACTACACAGCATAACATAACTTTTTTTGTTTAAATTTGAAATAATTGCTATTTCAATATTTTAAACAGAAAACCAGTATAACGGAAACCCCTGTAACTAAAGCATTAGTTGCACTGTTATAAATAGTTTAAGCCTTATTTAGCTGAAAATATCTAAGTACTGTAAATAGCTAGCACCAATGCTCTTGTCTTTATTCCTCAACATTGTGCTTGCATCCGATGTGTGTGCTTAATATTAATTATATTTCTGATCATATTTTTCAGAGCTCTCTTCCAGGTATGATCCTAGCACATATGGTCGCATAAGGTTTCACATTTGCACTGCTGTAATTTAATCGTATGTCGTATGTCCACACAGTGGACATACGATCGCATAAGGTTTCAAATTTGAACAGCTGTAATTTGACACAGTGGACATACGATCGCATAAGGTTTCACATTTGCACAGCTGTAATTTGACACAGTGGACATATGGTCGCATAAGGTTTCACATTTGCACAGCTGTAATTTGACACAGTGGACAAGTTAGACTATCAGTGGAATGTCATTCAGTCACATCGCCATGCTTGCAATCATTGTATTGCTGAGTGTGTGTGTGACGTCTCTCTTGTCACAAGACGATGTACCGATACCGCCACCAACCAAGCGTCCCACCAAGGCCGTGTGGAGTGAGGCGTCCCAGGGTGGCTATCCAAACCCTCGCGGCAGCTCAGACAGGTGTCACAGCCCAGAAGGCTCCAGCATCTGTGATGTCAACAGTGTGCTGCCTGATGGTTCGTCTCACTCTGTGTCGGCCTTATTGAAATTTAATATTCACATGAATCACTGTCTGCCTTATTTGAATTTAATAATAATACAATATATATCACTCTCTGCCATATTGGAATTTTTGTTTAGCCCCTGTGGCATGGGGAACTGAGAATAATGCCACTGCACGACCTGCATGTCGTAAAAGGCGACTATGGCGGGCAGTCTGATCAGAGCTATACATCAGGGAAGGCTGCTCCCATCTGTTATTGGTTCCTTCATGGTGGTAGTGTAGGCTCAGGTCTACGCTACTACCGAACCAAATAGCAGAACAATTTTCCCTGAGGAAGGGACCATTCCTCGCAAAGCGAGGTTGTTGTGCCAGGAAGGGCATCCGGCCTAAAAACAACCGGGTGCATTTAATGCACCAGAAGCTTAAAAAAACACAATGGCATCTATGGGGGAAACGTCCAACCTGTGCATGCGCAGAGAAAGCGACACTAAACTGTTAATGATGTTCGAATGTGTTCTTAATACTACTGAAGTCAAGTTTGAATTTATTTTGAATGTTACTGAAGTTCCACATTTGAATATTTACGTATGTGTTTAGTTTTCATGTTGAAGATAAAATATATCTTACAAATGTACTTTAGTTTATCAATAACTTTGCTTACATTAATTATTATCATCACTGTAGAACTTTTGTGTATTTGTTATTCCACATCAAATCGACAGATGTCTCAACTGTTTATCACCTGACTATCTGAAATTTTTTAGAAATATTTCACGACCATTTTATGAAAAAACTTTCCTGATATTCATGGTTGAAAAGACATTGGAGCAGTACGGTATAAATTGTAGATTGTTTTGCGGCGTGTTACATTTAGCCATTTTATTCTTTTAATATCTCTGATGTATAGCTTATGGAGTCGTAGGGTTTCATTTCTCTGCTTATATGTACCTTTCTATTATAATGATGGGATGAATTGACTACTGCCATGAATTTTTTTTTTTAGGCGTTAAAAGTGACAAATTGAAAATGTCAAATTTCTGCACGACCGTGTTCGACAGCTTATAACGTCTAGAATGAACGTATAAAAGAGATTTGTTTTACACAGAAAGTTTTATTTATATACTAATACAGATTCCAAAAGTGGTTAATGTTTGTCTAATTGAATATTTCTTGACTGCATATAAGTCAAACTAAACCATACATACACTACTATTGGAAGTTTGTTATCAATTTTTGCACAATGTGTGTGTATCTAAAATAGTGAGATTATACATAAGTTGAAAGATCCTGTAATACCCTTTCTAATGTTGTGACGTATGTAATGGTATTCTGCTAAACAACTTCACAGTTTTTGGGTTTAAAATTTAAGCAATTTATACATTTATGGCTTTCTACATGATTTTCATCTCTTTCTAGGGAGTTGATAACTTTTTACATTATGCACGTAATGCACACAGATGCAACCGTTACATTTCTGTGTTTACGTAGAAGTTAGAACTACACTTAGTTTAATGTTTTTTTATTCAAAGCACTTTAAGAGCTCATAGTATTAATAGTCTCTTAGCTTTAGAAACAAGTTCAGAAGTTCATTAAACTACAAGATACATCTACAAGACAAGATACATCTACAACTGTAAACTCTCTGTCATTGCATACATTACTTATAAAGTTAAGCTATTTCTAAAGATGGATGAAAATAATGATGAAAGTCTAAATACACACAACATTTGCATTTAATATCCAAACACTTAGCTATTTTTGGCAAAACACCACAAAGTTTATCATACCATTAAAAAGCATTAAATGCTCCTTTAACTTAAGTGATGCAGAATTTTCCCAATATCTTATAGACCCAAAAGACGTCAATATTTTTTAAAAATGACCAATATCGGTGTATGTATCTTAGTTTGATCTGAGGTTATAATGACGAATTATTCGAATAGGCAAAAGTAAATTAAAAATTAATCTCTACAAGTAGTTGATAAATAAAACGGTGCAACAATTTTCTCTTCCATGCATTTATTCTAGACATTTTAAGCTGACAAACATGGTCAAGCAGAAATGAGACATTTTCAGTGTCACGTTTAATGCTCCATAACTTTTGTTTATGTCAGTAGTAGTTAATTCACCCAACCAATATTGTAGAAAGGCATGCATGCTACACACAGAACAGTGAAAAGCCTGTCACTCTGTCTACACACAGAACAGTGAAAACCCTGTCACTCTGTCTGCTATAGATCACATTTGTATTCAAACTATTACATGGTTGTATCAAGTGTAAAGTATAAAGTGTGTCTTGGCTTAAAAACTATGCACAATTTACAACGATCACTTTTCAAGGCGATTCAGCCTCCAATGCGTTTCTAACAAGATTAAAGCTGGTGTGTAATAATATTATTCAAGTATTGAGTTGTTGAAGTTGAAGTCCTTAGTCAGTTGTGATATATGTTTATCACTAATAAAGCTAGTAATAAAGTAATACTAAGCTTGGTAATAAAGTAATAAAGTTTCAATGCTATGTTTCACCCATTGCTCACTTCAACGTTAGTAATGTGTATCTGGATTGGTAATTAATGCCCTATGGAACTGTTTTAGTGGATCTACTTTAATGTCTCTCTCCTTTTAAATTGAATAAACCTTTGTTCCTTTATTGTCTTGGTATACAGAACTTATTTACAATATAAATCTATCTGACATTTCTGAAGTAAACAAACAGAAAATAGAGGTGTGTATTTTGTCACTCTGGTGTAGTGACTGCCCTCAGTGGTCTTCTGGATGGATTGCTGCATCACGCTGGCAAGTCAGGTCGATGTCTGTGTGACTCCAACACTAACTGTACCTACACTGGCCTGCCCGTTGCTGTGGCTGTCATGGAGGACTTTGAACCTGAAGACGAGTATGCAGCAGTTCTTTGTTTCCTACTCTTGCGTGTAGACTGAAGAGTAGCAGGTTTTCTCTTCATTGATTTTTCTGGTCATGTTTAGTCTTCATTTTGTCTTCATTCTCTCAGTGACATTGATGCTGGATGAATTATTGATGAGAGAGTAGGGAAGACTTTGTGTGTTGAAATGTGGTCAATGATATCTGTCAATTTGTTTATCAGAGATGGTATGGCAATGTGTAGGAAAAATGAAGCAATGTTGACTGGGTACGGATGGTGAGAGGCATGGACATCATACAATAACAATAACACATGGACAGTCAGCATTCCTGAAGCATACTTGTGATTAGACTAAAGTGATCTTTCAAAACAAATCTGCAGTTGAATTGTAGTGAATTACATCAAGTAAATTAGAAATTAGACATTTCTAGCCAGAATTTCACAAAAATGGTAGACTCTTTTGAATTTTTGACAAATTCTTCAAATAATTTGGAAATAGTGGAAAATCTCAAGCTTTAGCTATAGTACATTCAACGACTTTTGTTGTGACCAATAAAACTATATACTGTTAAGGTAGCAAGATTTCTTTTTGTTGCTAATTCAGAGCTCATTGAAAATAGAATTAGAATTCGTTATTTCAGGTAGTAACTGAAAAACGGTTAATACTAATTGATGTTATTATTCAGTGAAGTTCAGTAATTTTTACTATATAGAATTATAATATGTTTTTGTTTTGTTTGTTTAAACCAAAGCATTATTTGAAGAATGTGCAATTTTTATGTACCTATTGTCTATCAGAAGCAGTATTGTTTGTGTTTTACTAGCACACCATTTAATAATGGTGTGCTTTGTCTGCATGAGGTAAAAGTTATTGACATTCTGCTGTATGTTTGCACTGTGTGTTGATGCAGACAGGAAGAGGTGATGAAAGTTTATGGAGAAATGATATTTGACACATGGCAGTTTCAGACATGTAGAGACGGCATTGTTTATATTCTTGGTAAAAAGTCTAACCCTAAGGTAAGCCTAAACTCTATCCTAACTTTATTTTATAATTATTATTTACAATTTGTATGTGCTGCTGGTGTTTCAGATAGTCCTATCATTTTACTATTTGGATGATTTATGCTTCTATTTTGATCAAAGTAGTGAATTTGGTAGTAGCTGGCAGCTACGATAGTAAACAGATGTGTTCTCACGAGGCACCGACCCCGTCTCGTTAAACCTTGCTGTTGGGCTGGCGTCAGGCTGAAGTGCTGAGGAGAAGATCAGCGCCCAGGATACCTTCTGTGCAGAAGACGTCATAACGCACTATTTTTGTTATGTTTATATACAGATGTGTTTATTATTTTGGTGGATGCAGTGGATGGATTGTTTAATTTAAAAACATGAATTGCCATAGAATAAAAATATTTTTAACAGAAGAGAGATGTACTGTATTCATTAGAACTACATTGTTACTCCTGATTCACAATTACTGTCTGTTGTTATCATTGATATGGATAGTATATTACTATTACTGTTTATGTTATTTTTAAATAGTGAAATTGTGTGTTATTTTATTGTCTTGTGTTATTCTTACTTCAGACGTCTAACCCGTGCAAGCATGGAAAACGGACGTAACACGTTGATGATGATGATGACCAAGTCACACATAATAGAATATGGAATGGATCACTAATCTGAAACAATCATTAATCAATAACATTTTTTTGATCAATTAATAAGCTTTCGAACTGCACTTATCTTTTATTAATTTTCTTTCAAATGATCACTCAGGTGTTATATGTCTGCCTTAATATTATGTACATATTTTGCATTTATTACACACCAGTTAAGTGTCAGTTAAAGTTGAGAATCCGAAGTGCTGTGATTGATGCATACAAACAAAATCAAAACGTTTTCAAACCGTTTTCTTACCACTAAGCCACCGCTGAGGGGCAGTGGCTTAGTGGTAAGATCTTTGCCTCCTAATCCAAAGATCGTGGGATCAAATCCCGGGTGCGCCCAAGCAAAAAAAACCTCTAATAAAACGTTTATTCAAAAATATTGCCATCGCCTGGTACCCTTTAACTTTGTATTGACAGTATTCTGTAACAATTTGCGTCGGTCAGATTGAGAATTAAAAAAGGAAATATTTTTCATAGTTGTTACAATGGGCTTGTATGCTGTCAGAGTGATGAAGGCCTATGAAGGAATACATATATCTCGTGTGTGACTCTATCATCGGCAAGTCAAATACAAGACACTGTAATAACAAATGAGCCTGGTACACTTTCATTTCATCGTCAACAGCAATATCTGTAACAGGTAAATACTGTTCTTCTAAAAAGTTTGTTACATGGAATTAATGTTGAATTTTAGATACAGCAATTATAAACTGAAATGTAATTAGAGAATTATGAGCCAAAACAGATTTAGCACGTTATCATATCATTCATCGCTTTTAACTCAGGTGTAGTATTATTATGAAAAGTGTACCATCGACAGATGGAGCATTAGTCTTACAATTTTCTTCTAATGGTAACAGAAGGGAACGGTATAGGAACTTGAAACAGTACAGTATTGAGGGTAGATTGCATGAAAAACCGTGAATAGATAGGGTACAATCTGACACCTCACAAACCTTGAACAGATAAGGTACAATCTGATGCAAGATGACAAACCTTGAATAGATAGGGTACAATCTGATGCAAGATGACAAACCTTGAATAGATAGGGTACAATCTGATACATCATCACAAACCTTGAATAGATAGGGTACAATCTGATGCATCACAAACCTTGTATAGAATAATAATAAATGATTTAACGTCATTTTCATTCTAATACAAGATGTCGATGACGCTAAAAACTAACACTGTTAACACATCCACTAGATAGGGTACAATCTGATGCATAACCACAAACCTTGAATAGATAGGGTACAATCTGATGCATCACAAACCTTGAACAGATAGGGTACAATCTGATGCATCACAAACCTTGAACAGATAAGGTACAATCTGATGCATGATGAGAAACCTTGAACAGATAGGGTACAATCTGATGCATCACCACAAACCTTGTATAGATAGGGTACAATTCATGACAAACCTTGAACAGATAAGGCACAATCTGGTCTCCCTCATACATATCGATGACGACCTGGCGAGGTTTGACAAACTGTTGACCAAAGTTGGACACAATGCATGGCAGCTCTTTGAGTTGATCCAACGTCTTGCCCAACACTTCTTCATCCACCCTCCCACTCTCCTCCTCGCCCACCACTTCACCCAGGCTTCCCTCCTCCATCAGGGTTACCTGCACACACAAGCCAGCACAATTTACATAAGTCTGCATACATTATCAACACATATAACTAGATACTGTGAGGTATATTAAATGTTTTTTTGTTGAGTTAGAAAGCATTCACACTTGTCCTAGTTTTCGAAGTCCACCTGCTTTTCTTTATCATATGCTTACAATGCAAAAAGTTATCGTTTTGATACTGTACAACTTTTTATGTACTTGCCAGCCATCTTCTTCTGTTAATGGCTCTAATCCAATGTCAGGACTTCACAGCATAATATTTCCACAAAAACTGGGATCCTCAAAAAACTGAATCAATCAAAAGTTATCGATGCTTATTATTGCAACAATTAACACAGCAAACATTATTCTGACCTACTTATTCACTGATACAGCAGAAGTTGTTTACAAAACATAGAGATGTTTTCCACTTTTTCTAAATGTGAACTGGCCTACAATAAATTTAACAAGAGACAAGTGAAGGGGGCAAATAGGAAAATGGAAATATGTAAGTTAATACACATAAGTAAAGAGATCAAATGGATAAATGGAATAAGTAAGATAATACACATATGTAAAGGGATCAAATGGGTAAAATGAGATTACTTAATAGAGATAAACAAAAGGAGATTACTGACTGCTAATAGTTTTGTATTTAGATGGTGAGATAATATTGTGCCAGACCTGTAGATAGTGATAGACTCTTTTCATGACATCCATCCTCAGGTATGCCTTCAAGTCCTGCGCCGGTTCATTCATGACCACACCCCCAGGCACTGATGGATGGGTCCCATTGGTCCCACACAGATGCCTCACGTGCTCCACCACCAGCTCCACACACGGTCGCTCCTGGACCTGGAGGAGACGTCCAATGGATCGCTGGTAGGCGGAGAGTTCCTGCAGGGGATTCGATGTGGTGTAGACCAGGGTGACATCATGGTCTGATAGCTTGTAAGGGTTGGCCCAGTCAGGGAGCAGATAGGAGCTCGTCCATATCAGGACCTGTGAGGACATTTGAGTATATAAGGACAGGGCTAGAATTCTCAAATTAACATGGGACAGGACATTTAGTCCGCAGGACGTCTAATTATCGAATTAAATGTCTTGTGAGGACCAGGGGCGAGCCCAGGAAAAATTGCTAGGGGGGGGGGGGATGGAAGAG
>JAQFZK010000158.1:0-12909 GCA_034695905.1 Fridericia nemoralis | reverse complement strand
AGTGCGAGAAAGAGAGAGAGAGAGTGAGAAAGTGAGAGAGAGAGTGAGAGAGAGAGAGAGAGAGAGAGAGAGAGAGAAGGTCAAACCTGCTGTCCTGATCGATGACGAGAGCGAATGGCTGATAGAGTTTGTCGAACAGGGTCACGTGATTGTCTCCCGTCTCGGCGTCCAAAGCGTAGATCGCACCACGTGACAGGTCCGTGTAGAGGAGACGACGCGTAGACACGTGTAGGGCCAACCTACGCGGGGTGGAATCTGACATACAAACATGCATACATACATACAATACATAATACACACACTGTTGCGGTTAAGTGGGCGGGGTAACTGGCCACCCGTCATTAAAAGTTTTTATTTTTCAATAGAAACTGCGTTGGTTGCTGACGTTGTTTGAAAATGAAATACTCTCCCCTCTCTCGCTATGGGTTGCCCCCCCCCCCCGTGCTTTTAAGACTTCCTATATCCGACATTAAACATTAAACATTAACAGTAGTGACGTCACTTATGCACAGCATTGGCGTATGTGCATGTTTGTGCATGTACTTTTCTCTCGAATGTTTGTTCGTGTGTATTTGTGCATGTGTGTTTGGGCACGTGTGTTTGTGCATACGTTTGTTCGTATGTATTTGTGCATGTGTGTTTGGGCACGTGTGTTTGTGCGTACGTTTGTTCGTATGTATTTGTACATGTATGTTTGTGCACGTGTGTTTGTGCGTACGTTTGTTCGTATGTATTTGTACATGTATGTTTGTGCATGTGTGTCTGTTCGTGTATATTTGTGCTCGTATTTCGGTGCATGTTAATCGTCTGTGATCAGAGGTGATCAGACTCAGATCTTCCGTTGTGTGACTGAATCTATTCTCTAATGCATAAATTACAAACGTTTCATAATGAAACAAATCGAATTAATTAAAATTCGTAATAACAAGTTTGCTTACTGTAATATCTTATTCATACAGTGAAAATTGCAGATTTCATAACTCACTAGTACTCAACTAATTACAAATATTATTTGAACCTCAAAAGTTAAGTAATACTAAGCTCTGACGTGCGATCATTATTTGGACATTTCAGTTATCTCTTTTTGTAAAAACTTTAACTTTTAAAGTTAGTATTATATGAAAATTACAATCAGAGATATTGTTAGAAATGTTAGAGTTTGTTATCATATTTTGTTGTTTTAATTTATCTCTGTCTTGCAGGTATTCTACGCTTATTGAAAGCACCACAGCAGAACCGCCGACTATCATCCGCACTCCAACAACTCTATTATCGTCCAAAGTCTCTGAGAAACTCGCACAAGTGACCCTGAGGTCGCGAAATAACTTCGATCCGATGTCAGATTCAAGAGTCTTGAAAGTGTTTCAGAAAATTCGAGCGAATTCCATCCAGTGATCTTTCTTTGGGAGCGGAAAGTTGAAAAAATCAACGCCCATCAGAAAAAGGCATGGCCGCCACGCTCATGCGCTGTAGCATTAATTTATTTTATTAATACTACGTTTTAATTTATGTACGAGGCTATCTATATATGCTAGTGTACTGTTAAGAGCAAAAATGCAACGTTTAATCACCGGCTTCGATTGTGTGAAGCACTTTTGCATCATTGCCATACACGTCGCTTGATTTAATTTCCCTCTTCATCAGATCGATCCAGTAGACTCTCCCTGTGGAACGTTCCACCTCCACGCTGATGGGAAAGTCCATGATGGGAACCTTCATTCCCTGAACGTCGTCCGTTCGTCCCCTGTTCTCGTCCGTGTTCAGTTGGTAGATCTGTTTGTGATAGGGGTCGGTGAAGACTAGGAACTCAGAGGCAACGATGTCTGCAATAGATACAGAACAATGTCATTTGAATTGTTATATGTAAGACAGTTATCATTTAATGCCTTGAACTTTTACCTTTGATTTTATTTCTGTGCCAACAACACAGCAAACAATAAAGCACAATTCTTGATATTGAGCATATATATATACGGCACTGTGGAATTTTCCGAAATTGGAGTGTGGGAGAGGGGGGCGGTAGTGATACAAAAATCCAGTGGAGGATCGAATAATATTATCAATTATTTTATATATAATATGTATCCATATTCCGTTAAATGCATTTTTAAAATGTCTATAAATGTAATTTAATGAATAATATCTATTACATGCTGTTTAGCAAAATGATTTCAAACAATCAAGAGATAACAGCATTAGTATTGTTGTACTGCTTGTCAAGGCGGAAGGAAATATTTATTTTAAAGATGTTTTTTCTATTTTTTTTTCTTTAATGTTGTTATATTTGTAACATTGTTACAAACACCCAAGATTAACATGGAGACCTTTTGCTATTTAATAATAATTGCACTAAATATTCGACGATATACAATTTCTTCATGGGCAATTTTGTATACACTATGAAATTTGAGCATTACCGGTATTACTAAATATTTAAATACAAAAATATTTAGGTAATACTTGAAAAATTCTAAAAAATATATAAAATATTAATTAGTCCTTGAATAATTCTCAATTTAATAACTTAACTTCGTTAATTTACTTCATATAATGGGAAACTTATACTGTATATTGAAATTATATATTGAACGCATTTACAGAAATTTAGAAACCAACCCACCTGATCTACATCTACTATCAGCCTCTAGACGATAGCCAATGGCGCACGAGCAAACTCTGCGCTGTTGCGCTCCCAGCCAATAGCAATGCTGCTCGCAGTCGTTGGAATCGCTTTTGCACATTGCTGTCACGAGCACAATCAATTATAAACATTACAAATGTATTTTTAAAATCATGACAGCAATTATTGCAAAAACGTTACATAATTGCATTAGTGAACAACAGAATAATTCTGAAAATGGTATCAATTACAAGCTTTATAACGGATTGAATGCATGAATCAAATCATAACATAATTCGAATTTATTATGGTAAATATACATTGTAACAAGGATTAGAAACTGCAACGGAAAACCAATATGTTAGCAATATAATTGCACACACAAAAACATCACACACACTTGTGACACACACACACGCACGCACGCACACACACATATACACACACACACACACATACATACACACGGTACTGGTCTCAGTTAAAACTTCAAGGACATTGTGTAATAGAGCAATCAAAATACGAAAAAGCAGCGGCTAAAAGAATCTGTAATGAGTTGCCAAAAAGTGTATCACTTTTATATTTTCACAATTATTGTATTTAATACTTGAGCACAACATTTGAACCCCCATCGAACAGTATTATCTTATCAAAGATCGACCTAGCTAAATCATCCAATTACTGAATAGAAATAATAGATGTGTGAAAATATCAAACACAAAACAGAATGACATCATTTCTAAAGTATTATCTGATTACACAACAAATACACAAACACATGTATATTGTATACATACATTGTATGTCCGGCTGCAGGTATGTATTGTATGTGACGACGTCGTATGACGTGTCATGTGTCACACTCGAGTAGTTCTGCGATGTGACCACTGTCATCAGCCCACTCGTTGATTGACGCACAAACTCTAGGTCTTTCTTGCCGTCAGTAGTGGTCACATAGTCCTGTATAGAACACAACACTCAATAATAACAATGGACCTATCAATGTTTTGTATACATGATGCTCAAACTGCTCGATGTTTGGTATACATGATGCCCAAACTGATCGATGTTTGGTATACATGATGCTCAAACTGATCGATGTTTGGTATACATGATGCCCAAACTGATCAATGTTTGGTATACATGATGCCCAAACTGATCGATGTCTGGTATACATGATGCCCAAACTGATCAATGTTTGGTAAACATGATGCCCAAACTGATCAATGTTTGGTATACATGATGCCCAAACTGATCAATGTTTGGTATACATGATGCCCAAACTGATCAATGTTTGGTATAGATGATGCCCAAACTGATCGATGTTTGGTATACATGATTCCTAAACTGATCAATGTCTGGTATACATGATGCCCAAACTGATCAATGTTTGGTATACATGATGCTCAAACTGATCGATGTTTGGTATACATGATGCCCAAATTGATCTATGTTTGGTATACATGATGCCCAAATTGATCTATGTTTGGTATACATGATGCCCAAACTGATCTATGTTGGGTATACATGATGCTCAAACTATGATAAAATATAGCCGCTTTGATTTTGTCGCATAATACGAGTTACTATAGTAACATTATTTGTTTGCAAAAAACATTATTTGACTTCGTCTGATATATAAGAATTGCTTACCCTTTCAGCTTCGAAAACGATAATAAACTGCCATTCACCCTTATAAAACACTATCGATATACAAATTGTAAAATATCTAAAGTGTCTACTTCCTTTCTCTATATTTCAGTCAAACTAAGCTGACTTTTTCCTATAACGTGTAACGAAGTCGCATTGTTATGTATACTACACGGTGCGATTTCTTTGCATCCTGTAGTATACGCAGTGTGGGATTTGTCAACTTTTACTTAATTGGGAGGGTAGAAGGGTGGTAGACAAAAATGTTCAACGGGGTCGTGGAGAGTCGACGGGAGATTAAAAGCGGACGGAAAATGTTTCTTAGTGGGAGGGGGATTGATTGTTTGTAGGGTGTTCGAGATAGATCTATAGTGGTAGGAAGTTGAAAATCGACTGCCTCGTGTCACATTTTTTCACTTTTCCTGACGCAGTGGTTCACATTTCTGGTGGGAGTTTCACCCCCTCCCCATCCTCCGAAAATCAAAAGTGAGTATACGTAACGAACAGTGATTACTAACAGAGCCTAATATGTATTACATATCACATATAGGTAGATCAAAGATGAATGGTCGCACCTGAAAGACAGTGACGCCATAGAGATTCGTCAGAGTGTTAGACTGAAAGACCGTCTGTAATTGTTTGGTCTCCAAGTGAATCCACGTCAGTTGATGCTTCACTGGATCCGCCCAGTATAACCTGTCCAACAACAAAGCGAAGAACATGAGACATAATGAAACCGTACAGTGAAACCTGCAGTGAAACCGTGCAGTGAAACCTGCAGTGAAACCGTGCAGTGAAACCTGCAGTGAAACCTGCAGTGAAACCTGCAGTGAAACCGTACAGTGAAACCTGCAGCGCCCTTCTTTGCAAACACAAATGTTGCCCACAGTTTAAATGAATCAGTAGTCCGGTGCTAAACAAAAGTGAAGTTGATGCATTTTAACCTTAAGTTAGGCCCACACCAGAACCGCAAAAATCTATGTATCTAACGCATGGATGGACAAGCAGCTTATTGAAGTTAAATACCAAAATTATATGACCGTACGTTTTTAAATTATATGTTAAAAATTCAAAAAACATTTAAACCGTATGAAATGCCTTCTCGTGTTTAAATTTTTGATCATATCAAACATTAAATGAATGCATGAAATCAACTGGACATCAATGCTAGTCAATACTATCAGAATTATATTACTACACCTTCAAATTATATAATTGTTTCTCCTGCATATTAACAACATCGATGATCAATGTATAATCCTTTCGCCTTCGATTGTCAGGGGAAGACATATAAGGCGCAGTAAAGAAATGCTACATACAATAAATACATACATATAAGATGTACACAGTATTATTTACTATAACACAATATTGTCATGTATGTATGTATGCACGCATGTATTTCACACTTCATACGCAGCAGTGTGTTTCAACAAAGTTGACATTCGAAGATGCAGAATTAACAAACAAACAAATCAAAATTATAGTCGATTAGTATGCTGGATGTTAAAATACGACCCACATATGTCATTGTTATTAATGTGAGCACTGGCGATGCAAAACTTTTCACAGAGCTTGTATTGCTTGAACATCGACAAATAAAACCATCTAGCGAATATTGAATATAATAGTTTCCACCCATGAATCCTACTATCAAAACATATGCATGTATATATGTAGCATTTCTTTACTGCGCCTTATATGACTTCCCCTGACAATCGAAGGCGAATATAACAATCGGTCTGTTCGTGTTATGGTTATGTACTTCCTTTAATAATCAGTTGGACTTCAACCGAGTGTTTTCGACTGTATTAGAAATTATTCATAAAGTCACGAACAACAAAAGATTGTATGTGCCCAGCGTTTCTTGCCGGAAGTAAAATTAGTGCTTTGAGTAATCTGTTGGCGACCAATCGACAAACTTATTTCTTGAACTAAGAACTAATATCCGGTTTACTAAATGTTGTTTTCAACAGCACCATTTCAAAGGAACAAAGAAGAGCAGCACGATGCCAATGTAAAGCAAACAATGTCACTGATATAGGCAAACTCTAATTAGTCATCTTTTGTACAAAAAATGGATGCACCACGTTTAGAAAATAAACAAAAACAGCATGAGCTGGTAGAAATAGGATTAGTCTCTGTCCTTAACTGCGCGCAGGCGCAATTACACTGTTATTGTACCGCACAAACATGCATACCCATGAGACACACAAATATACAATGCACACAACTTACAGAGAGCAGAAAATCAAATCATCTGTGAATATATTACTTATCTGCATTTGATACCGCAATCTAATTGTTAGAAGATGTTACAGTGAATAATAGTGTATTAGCAGGATGAGTCTCTTTTTGTATAAGCTAGCTTAAGTTGTGAACTAGTGTATCAACTGTCTACAAATTTACACACGTTTTATATTACTCATTAACCGAGAGAACAAGAATGTTTGTAAAAAGATTGATGTCAAAGACTCAAAGCCAACAACATGCCAGAGGAACATGTTGTTGGCTTTGATGAACACTTGCGATTATCATGATGATAGTGCTTATATATAGAGGTGGAGTTAGCGCAGTCCGTTAAGCGTTCGCTTTTCGAGATCGAGGTTCAACTCCCGACCTGGCTTAGATAATTTTCAAGATTATGCATTCCTGTTCATCCTCTTGCCTCTGTTCACCAAGCAGTGAATTTGGTAGTAGCTGACATGCTATAAAGTAAACTAACCAGTTTGCATGAAGCACCGGCCCCATCCCTGTGAACCTTGCAACTGGGCTGGCGTCAGACTGACGGACTGATCGGGAGCTAAGCATCTAGGCAACCTTCTATGCAGAAGATGTCAAATACTTTACTTTTTCGCGATAAAATCATAATACTACCATTCATGTGTTTTCATTGATATCTTGAAGGTAAAAAACAAAAAGTACATTACAATTTTAAATTTATATAATGCATGTAACTATTTAAAAAGGTATTTTTACCGTTTCGTCCTAATATCAACGGTTATCTGTTGATATCGGTGAGTGCTTTCGTTGTAGAAGACTTCTCGGTCAGTGCCGTCCAATAGACTTCGGTAGATGATTGCATTGGGGCTATCGTCCTGACTCCAGTATAACATGCTACGCACATTACACATTACACATTACTACACATTAAACATTACTACATACAGTACACATTACACATTACTACACACATTACACATTACACATTACTAAACTCATTACAAATTACACATTATTACACACATTACAAATTACACATTACTACACACTTTACAAATTACACATTACTACACACATTACAAAGGTAATGCGTGTGTCACTTTTTGAATGTGTCACTTTTTGACTGAGATACTTTGTCAACAGTATTTAGTTGACGAGTTGAGTCAATTAAACTTTTTATATTTCTAGGTGCTCAAAATTTGCTGCTTTAATAAGCAAGACTCAGTGTAATTAAACTTTCAGCCAATATCTTCTCCGAAGAGCAGATTTGAACCACTAACCTCCTAGTCTCAAACTACAAGCTTTTATCCAACCACGCTAGATGTGCGGCCACGTGGGACCACCGCAGTATGTGCATTAAGGCAACAGATCCAACGAGATTGTTTAATAATTTTGCTGTTTAAATGTTAAACAGGTTTTTCAAATATATGGAGACCTAACGCGGCAAAGGAAGTGTTGCTTGAGATTTAGGGTCTGCGACCCGGGACGCGTAATGGCAACCTTACACAGAGGAGAACGAAGAACCAATAACAGAACGGTTAACTCATTGTTAAATATTCATTTTTTGGCTAATTTTTCATTTATTCCGGTTGGGTTTAAAGTTAAGGTTAGTGTTATGGTTAAGGTTAGAAATAGGATTAGAGTTAGTTGTGTCAAGGGTTATTTACATACTATTGAAAAAATAATACGGTAATTTATCGCACAATTTTATCATGCACTTACTTTGGTTCTCCCCTGGGAAAGGTTGATATTACGTTCATGAGCCTTAGTTAGCAGGCACTTTAAAAACTAAACAATTTAAAAAAACATCAGATAGTAATTTCACGCAGCAGAACATCTAAATAC
The DNA here is from genome assembly GCA_034695905.1 of Fridericia nemoralis. Lineage (NCBI taxonomy): Eukaryota > Metazoa > Annelida > Clitellata > Enchytraeida > Enchytraeidae > Fridericia > Fridericia nemoralis. The sequence goes on along the minus strand of JAQFZK010000158.1, from coordinate 4,571 downwards.
TGAAAAATAAACTGTAGACTGTATAGAGTGCCAAGTACTTACCCAGCGCGAGCATCGAGCGAGAGTCCCACTGGTTTGTTGAGATGACTGACGACGATCTGATGGTACCTACCGTCTGGCTTGAACGCCATGATGTGACCGAGGCTGTAGTCTGTCCAGAACACCACCGCATCCTCCCAGTGGACGACAAGTCCTGGTACATGACAAAGAAAGGCAAAAAGTGATCTATAACTGTATACAAATAGTACATGTATAGTAGCTGCTAAGAAGTTTAACACAACAGTTAATTTACTGTTAACCTTTTGGTATCTTCTTAACATAGGGTAAGGTGCAGCAGTACATGGTTTTGTGTTCATGTCATTCAATCTGCCCTTCAGCTGTTAAACCTACCGGTACTAATATTCTACTCGACATTTTTGATAATAAACAGCTCGTATGCCGAAGATAATAAAAGAAAAATTTATTTAAATAAGAAGCAGCAGATAATTTGATTCGACTAAGAATAACGCGATGTTTGGATCTCAGTGCGCCTGTAACACTACAAACAAAGCACTGCAGAGTTCAGACAGGTAAAAGAATTGAGGCCAAAGATTCATTGGCAATGCAGTGAATAAAATAAATACAAGTGAGGAGGTAATCTTCACGGGAGTGAGATCTATCCCAATTAGTGGGGGGGGGGGGGGGATGATTTGCCCCTTCCCTAGAGTAGATATTATAAAGTAAACAATACCTTTTATTTCACAATGGTCAGGTTAATACGAAACTAACGAATCCCTAAGGTTAATTTAATTTACTGCAAATAACTACATATTAATAACTACATGTAAATAACTACATGTAAATAACTACATGTAAATAACTACATGTAAATAATTACATGTAAATAATTACATGTAACTAACTACATGTAAACGACTGCATGTAAATAATTAGATGTAAATAATTACATGTAAATAACTACAGCTACTACCTACATTTAAATAACTGCATGCAAATAACTTCACATAAACTGAGGCTATATGTCCAATCTTACCTCTAGTATCAGGCTGCTGCACCGTCAACTCGCGAGTATCGACCCCCGTATCATTGACCCGGTAGATGACCCCTCGCCCGGTGTCGCTGAAGTAGACCAGGCCCGACCGGGCGTCGACCCCGAGGGCCTGGGCCCGGTCAGTGTCCGTCGTGATCACGGTCTGTGAGACCAGCACGGTGCTGTTGGGAGAGAAGTCGTTGAACGTCGCGTTGACCAGTAGGACGCCCGTCCCTACCGTGTAGATGTAGCGTGGGTTGCTCGCTGTGGTAGGGTAATAACATGGAGTAGATAAATAGATAAATAAATATCAGATATATAATATATTTTAAATATTTCTATCTACTCTGTCTTATTGACAAATAAGACAGGTATCGTATATATAAATTAGACAAATATTTCAAATATTCAGTGGTTGAATTATATCGAATGAGGAGGGGGAACCCAAAGTAAGAAGGGGGTCCCACAAATGCAATTTTAAGAAGGAGAAGACCCTTAATGTTAAAAGTGGCATAAATTCGATAGAGAGCGGGCCCAATCAAGAAGTTTTTGGAGGACGGGTGCCATGCCCCCCGGGACCCCCATACTTTAAACACAGGGAATATTTCTATCCGGCCTCTCACAAGAAATAAATTAGATGTCAATATTTGCACCAATGATCTGAAATGATTTCAGATGACATTTCAACTTTCAAAGAACAAGTGATCAATTACAATTAATTTATAAATATGTCATGGCCTTCAGCAGAAAAATGTATTATTTGAAATATATTTACTTATTTTATATTTATTATTTTACTTCATTCCGCATTTGTTGAAACATAGCAAAACGTCAAACGCATTTAAACAAATTATACACTGATACTTGAAACTGAAATCGATACTTCAGTTGATTATTTACCACAATTAAAATACTTCAGAAATGAATACTGTGGAAATTTTAATGTAGTAAATTTTGATTGGAGGATTTATAATAGTAGCGTTTGCTTTCATCATATTTTGGATTTACAAAATGATGTAATACAAAATGATGTGTTTACAGTATGACGTAATAGAATACGAAGAATAATCTGGCTAGCTGCTGATCTATTAGACATATCGCTAAATTAATCAAATATCCACAAGTCTATCTCTTACTCTCGCAGGTCCGTCCATCGAGAGCCAGGTAGTAGCCCTGCTTGCACGCACACTCTCCCTGACCGTTACCGAGGTTGACACAGAGGTGTTGACAGGCCATCGTGTCACATGGGTGCGTCGTCGGGGGCATGATGGCGGCCTGCTGCGGTGTGATTACGTCATGGGGGAAAGAGTCGAGATCAAGGATTGTCTGCAGCTTTCCATCGTTCTTAGAATGTATGGTCATCTGCAGACTGGACTCTGTCACTATGAAGATGTAGTCCTGTAGGAAATCATACAGCGATATACAACAAGAAGTTGGTGTATTTAAAATAAATTAAATACGCTTAGCCCAAGTTCGGCCTTATATGAAGTATTATAATTTATCTTAACTTAATTATAATAGTCTTTAAAACACTAACTATAATTATTATTAATACTATTTTGAAACTAGTGGTTTGAGAGTTAACAAAGAAAAATGCAGACATTGTTATCACGTGCAGATTTATTAGCAGAATTTTATTCTTTGGACCGGTGAAGTTAAACTTGTAGTGTAGTCCGTTTGTTAAATAACATTTCAAGGTAAATACGTCAGAAATTAAATGTAAACAATTTCTTGGAACAGCGACGCTTTAAATCCAATAACGCATCCGCAAAACCCAACTGACTGTCCAATATATCTCAAAACAAGTTGACATAAATCAAAGTATCAAGAAACCTAAACAAACTCGTATAAAACAGACTTTGCAAAACAGTTAACGACAATAAATAGTTTTGAGCGTTAGGAAAAGAAATTAGAAACAACTAACGAGAACGTTGTAATCGACAAAGATTAGTCTTCGCCATCAAGTCTCTCACATCACCAATTGCTTTCGGTTAATAACAAACAGCGAAACATTGAGTTATCAACAAGGGCGGATTCAGGAGAGGAGAATATTAACCCCCCCCCCTGTCGTCAGTATTAACATTAAATTTGGTGCTTAATGCTGGGGGTAAGGTATGCTTGGTCCTCCCCACCACCCCCCCCTCCGCTGAAGCTCATGCCAAAACTTTCTAGACTTGCCATTGGTTAGCTGTGCTCCTAACGTTTAGTCAGCGCTCGAATTACGGGGGGGGGGGGAGGCCCGGGGGGGAGAGTGACCCACCAGTTATGATTCAGGCCACCGTAATTATGAATTTAGAAGCAGCTCCGGGGGGGCCTGGAGGGTCTTTTTCCTTATGAATTGGGCACTTTATGATTGATTAACAATTACCTAGTTGTTTTTTGTAATTCGAGCACTGCGTTTAGTATTTACCTGCGACAGCGCTATTGCCCGATTGCTTTCACCGGCTCTTCCCGGGAACAGGACAGACGTGGCCGATCCGTCGTATCCACATTTGAATATTGTCGTTGTATATTTATCAACCCAGTAGAGCATAGCCTTGTCGATATCAATCGTCAGGCCTATGGGCATGACAGAGCTCTGCAGCCTAACAATCGTCTTTCTATTGGCTCCCGTCATGCTCGCTGATTGGATGTTCCGTAAAGTAGCGCCGGTATCGCTCCAGAATACGAGCCTTATTACATACCGACACACACACACAAACAAATGTAAACAATGAAAGTTATAATGTTATAATGTAAACATGTATGTTACTGTACAACTTAAAATCTCATTATAAAAGTTATGTTTTGAGAGCCTTACACTTAACACCAGGTAACAAAAGAACTGCCTAATTTATGAGCTTTGTCTGTAGTGCCTATGAATCTGTAATTTAGCTCAGAATAAGCATTGCGATATGACTTAATTATATTTTTATGATCCAATTACTTAAAACGATTGAAGGGCAACTATTATTATATTATAACGTATATCATAGGCAAAAGTCCTTTTGTAATTGTGTGTGATATGCCACAGCTAATAATAGGAGCAACGCAGAGCTAGAAAATAACAGTAATATTTCACTCAGCTGGACGGTCAAGAGTTAATAACATTTCTTACAAATAACTTGCATTATTTTCGGTAAATTAATAATTTACATTTCAGAAGCTTCAAGTAATTACATGCATGAAATAAATAATTTAAAAGAAACATATTTTAACTGATTTTTACCAAATTTACAAGAATTACAAGTTATTTGTTTAACACTGAATATATTTTAAATAAAGCTCATTCTTACACTATCCAAATACTACACCATTCTAATTCTAATAATGTGGACCAGGATTGAGACAAATTTAATCTGTTCTAAATTTGTTATATTTTAGGCACTTGCCGATTATATGGCAATAATGTTGTCACCAATTGTATAACAATTCATGAACAAAGATTTTCTAACCGTTAGGCTTATATTCCGTTAGTGTTCTGTTTTATTTGCACCATATTGTATTTGTATCTAATGAAATCTCTAGTTGTTTATGGATCTTATATTAAGCACACATTTTC